>JARHVA010000782.1:3342500-3425000 GCA_037957365.1 Torreya grandis | reverse complement strand
TAACCTAGTAATAAACTAAGGTTTGGGATAATTTGTTCTTTTACTTAAATTTTGTAGTTTTTATATGATTAAATTTTAATGAAAATTCAGCTGGGCATTGTAGAATAAAGATGAGACTATTCATTTGCTTAAATCATATTACAACATTTTGTTTTATTGATTAAGTCTGATATAAGGAGATATGAGATATTTGTATTAAGAAGTAAAATGATAGGTACTTTATGAATAACTTGATCCATACTAGAGGTAGATATTATAATGAATTATCATTGATTTTGAAATAAGATTTAGATAATAATTACTATTATGCTTAATTTAATTAAATCGACTTGGTTAGCTGTAAGACTGAATATAAAAATAATTAGCTGGATTATATTAGTTAGAAGCATGAGATGAAATATTTGGTAAATAGTTATTTACTTATATTATTCTATATTATAACTTTTTATGGAAGTTAAGTATTTAAATATGTAGATTAAATTTAGTCTATAAATGAATAATTATAGTATTTATGACCCTAAACAAGTAGAGAGATGGACTTTTCTACTCACTTAGCACCATTAATAGGTAGAATGAAGTTATTCAAATGAGTTATGTGTGTGAATTTAATTGATCTGAAGATATGGAAAAACTATTTAAAAAACTTTGGTCAAAGTAATGTTTATGGTTTGAATATTTTAATTTCACCTATTTAATTTAGTTTACATGTATTTTACTATATCATGTTAGAATATATTTATTTATGATATGTTGCATGTGATAGTTATCTTACAACACATGAGTTTATAATTGACTTTCTCAATTCCACACTATCACTATTTGCCCATCCATAGAGGGAGGGCCATTCCATTATTAAGTGATTGTATGAGGGATCAATGGTCAATGGTTGGTGTGTAAAAGTACTCAGATGATACTCTCCCTACCCTTCTAGCAGTCAACTGATATAGGCTTTACTCAGGATTATTTTTGGTTAATAATGAGTTCTTGAGACTCGTATGTTTTGTGAAACATTATATAATTGTAAATTAATTATTTAGATATGTATTATTGTATAGTTTTACTA
This sequence comes from Torreya grandis, assembly GCA_037957365.1. Lineage (NCBI taxonomy): Eukaryota > Viridiplantae > Streptophyta > Pinopsida > Cupressales > Taxaceae > Torreya > Torreya grandis. Next base: position 3,423,937 of record JARHVA010000782.1, on the reverse strand, counting down.
TCTAATTTATATTGTAAATAACACTAGTAGGTTGTAATAATGTTGTACTTGTTTTGCTATTTAATCAATAGTAGTTGAATTATTATCTTGGGTAATTATTATACTTTCTATTGTTAAAATTATGAAAGCACATCAACATATGAAATATTGATCACTATCTAAATGAATCACACTTAAACTTATGTTTAAAAACATAATTATCTTAAATGATACATTTAATTAGGGATCATTAATGCTGGGTCTAATTTTGATGTTGAGTTTAATTTTTTTACCTAACTCTAGTTAACCTTGAGGGGTTGTTACACAATTTTAGATAGGAAATTGAAGATAAATGATTGAAATAGACAAAGTGAAATAAAAATGAACAAGTTTAAAATATATAAAAGATAAATGAATATAGTTTTTTGAGTCACCAAGTGATTGCATAGGAAAATAAAATGTAGGAATAAATAAAATACAAATTTTTTAGAAATCTCCTAGAAGCTATGTCTGAGTGATTTGATAGACATGAACACCCAATGAGGATAAGAGTGATATTATTTTCTCTATTGGTTAATTTTATATTTTTGTGAGAAACTGATGCAAGAACATCATCCACCCAGATGTATATAAGGTCTTTGTGGAAATAAGAAGCCTCATCATAGCTTCAATTATTTTTAGTAACTTATTTAAGGGTTTCCATCCAAAATATATTTGAATTTGTGATAATGTATCTTAAGATTTATGATAGGATTTTAACATTTTTAATAACCTCTTATATGTGAGTATCCACTTGAAAATTCTATTATAGCATTAGAGATTGTAAAGTATATAAGCCCTTATGGCTAGTCTTAGAAGTTATGGACCTTTGAGGAAGAATTTTAAGAGGTATAATACCATGAATTAAAGTAATTTTACCCTAGGTAAATGTAAAACACATTAAGTATTATCTATAATATCAATACAATGTTGGAGAAGGCAAAAAAAAGTATATGCTAAGTTAAGGATTGGTGGTTGAGAAGGACTTGGTATTATTCTCTATCAATAAGTTATACTTATAATTAAACCTATCATAGAGGAAATAATAATATAATTATATTCCAAATGTACAAAGTGGAATTATAATGATTTAGTAGGAGTTGATAATTTTCCATTACATAATGACAATCTACAGTCTAGAAATAGGGTTTTGTAAGTGTTGAGATGCAAATTTCTTGTCAATAAAATACATATATTTCTTGAATTATGTATGAGCTTGTTATTTATACATGAATGAATGTGATTCATCCAATTTTTTTATTTATTTGAGCTCATATTGAAGTTTGTCTCATTAAAACTCTTCATACCCCTTTTTTTGTGCATACACAGTCATTACAACCTCTTAAATCATGATCAATAATTTGGATGAGTTTATTTTGAGGTTTAGAAAAGTTTAGTAAGACCCTTAGGACCTTAGTAAAAGTTTTAGAGTTATTATATATGTCGAGAGTATCTAATGAGAGTGGGGGGGGGGTGAATCAGTAGACAATAATGTACATTCAATTTCAAAACCCATTCATCATTCATTAATCTGATCTAGAAACATGGACATGAAAGCTTAAACATCCAAAACATGAATAAGAGTATACATCATGTGAACACATCATTTATGTGAGAAACCATCAAGGGGAGAAAATACACTCTCAATCTTGAAAACCAATGGAATATAGTTCTATAAGGATAATATAAACATGAGACTTTAGACCAATTCCAACTAATCAAGGAGTATCCACCCCTCAATTTAGTCTAGCTCCAATTAGACCTTTAACTAGCTCCAACTAGCAATGAGGCTACAACCCCCTAGGTGATTAAGCATACACTAAACCACATATAATATGATGTACACAAATACTGTAATGTATTATACACCTGATGATGACCTTATCTTTCTCTAACACTTGCAATATTGCTTCTCTTCTCAAGGTAGACACACCTACCTCATTTGCTCAACCAAGTCACCCTTTAGATTGTTAGGTCTAATGACTTGTTAGCTCATGAACATGATAAATAAAACATGAATAATATTATTTACCCTTTTATGTTCCTTAATGACCCATATATTCTCCTTAACTGAGCTGTTTTATTTTATTTTTTCCACACACTCTCATACCTCTTCAAATAGGCTAATTTGACCTTGTATATATATCACTCCATCATCTAACCCATCTTGGTCAGCCAAGATACTTAACATACTTGTATTACCATTATAAAATATCATCATAAATGTTTCAATAATGTAAAAATATATCCATAGAGCATCCATTTCCCTTAAGACCCAAAGCGAGCTTAATCCTCCTTTAGATCTCAATTAGGCCTAATGCATTAGCCTTTCATTAGAACACGTTATACCTTGGATTCCTTAGACAAACTTAAGCATTTAAATATAGGTGAAACACATAAAAAATACCTTAAATATATTTTTTGTCAATCCTCCATGGGTCCAAAAAACTTGTAACTCCAACTCACACCTTGAATCAAGCCATTCTGGTTACTCATTAATTAAGTCTTCACACACTGAAAATACTATCTCATACATCTGAAGTGTTTTATAAATTATTTCATAAAAAAATATGAATAAATAACATGGATAGGTAATACATGACATAAAAACACCTCAAAAACCATTTTTCATCTTCACATATCGTACATAGGTCCAAACCAACTCACACAAATTGTTTACTCAAACTAGTCAAGCACCCTAGAAACTTAGTCAAAGAAATTTGACTGCTTCAACCAAACTTGAGAAAAAATATGAAGAAAAAATAAATGTCATAAATATTTTAAAATTATATAATATAACCAATCTTTCACTCACCTCAAACTTTTCTTAAAACAAATTAAACTAGCCTCTCCAAATAGGCCACTTCAGACTACCTACAAGCTCCAAAAACTAGTCATGATGAACATGACATATAAAACCAATAAAAAAAATTAATTGATATTAAAATTAATTAATGTGATACTATAAAAACATAAGAACATTTAAAATCACAAAATTCATATGATTCAATGGTCACTTTGATACTATAAACCATTCTCACTATCATAGGTTCCAATATCTTGTCTTACATAGACTAGTCATTTTGTGAGCTCTTTCTAGTTTTTTTTTAAGCACCATAAAAACTTACACATAAGTGAAATAGGAGGGATAGGTATTTAAATAATACCCAAAACCATTTTTTCCATCCTTAAATACCTAAACTCAATATGTAAATAGGTTCTCACTTTGACTGGCTTTTGTTCCTATTTGCTCCATTTCTACTCTAGCGACAAGTCAACTTAATTGACTTAGATAATTGAAAAAGTGACTATTTATTTCCAAAAAAACTCTATGGACTTCAATAAAAAGTCCTGGCCTTCAAGCTCCAACAAATATCATGTAATGACTTAGTCAATCTTACCTATAGTACTAAAAACTTCAAAACCAACATATTTTTGTACCTTCTATTCACTACCCTAACACACCACTACCACCTAGAGATGACTAGAGGAGTCCTATATACTTTAAAATAGTCAAAATTGGTCAAAAAATCCATTTTAGGTCTGTTATATCAAGATCTCTCCAATCACTCCATTATGAGGGTTTATAAAGGGTTTTTGACCAGTTTACATTCTTAACAAATTTTCATAAATATCTATCCCTTAATCCAATACAAAATACTTGGAAAGGATTATTAGGTCCATGTTTCACCTCTTCTAAAAGGCTCAGATCCCCATGTAAAATATACATTTTCCAATGAGTATCACAAACTTCTTCTCGGGCTAAGAAATCTTTATTTTGCATGCACAAAATACATCCCAACATACTAACTTGCTTTCTCTTCCTCATCAAGGCCTAAAACTTGGTAAAAGCCTTTTAAAAACTATTTCATACCACAAAACATGCTTACATGATCTCTGCTAACTAAAATATCTTCATGACTGCTCACAAGGACCTCATTATCCCACCTTGCCTAATAGGCCTATAACCACTAGACCAACTTGCCTCTTAAAGATACATAGGAACTTATACAATAAGTTCATATCACCTTAGATATATTGAATCCACTAATTTTCAAATACTAGAACCAAAAACCAATAATACATAATGCACATACCTCTTACCTTATCAGGCAACCTAACAAAGTCAAGCATACAAAGCATAGGATGACTTGGACTCTACATGAAGACCATATGAGAAGACTTATCCTACTAAGATCATAACAAGAACATGCCAAATGATCTTTCTCTAAGATCCATGCTATCCACTCATGCTTCCATATAACCAACTACTCCAACTGCTCCCACTAACAACCAAGACTGAACTGAGCACTAAGATCATGCATGTTAAACCAAGATCACTCTCATACCACTTTATCATCACCAATGCCACTTGACATCAATGATAACACATCACTACCACCAATATCCCAATAATCCCCCCCTTTACCATTGACGGAAACACCTCCTTTACTTCTTTCCACCTTTACCAAAATGATAAAGTGGACTTATCTATCAAATAGGCTCTTTTATCTTTAATCAAGAAATTTAAGAAGCTAAACCAAGAACACAACTAAGATTACATACCTTTCTCTCTCATCCTTTGAAACTCAAAGCACGCCAACTTTTAGCATCAGATCATAGAGCACCCATAGTGTTCCCCCTTAGATCAAGTTCCCTTCAAGAACCAACTTAGGTCATAGCTCTAAAAGACCTATAAGATCCTTGGACTTGACTATTAGTAAATCACATTAGCTCCCCCTTAGGACACACAACCCATGCATACCTATAGGACTTTCAAGAACAACTACCAATACTTTAAACATCAACAAGAGCACCATAACACTATGTAAGCTCATATACCATTATTCACAAGGCACCATATACAATAGCAGAATCACTCCAATCATAACACCATACCTATAACACAATTATTATAGGCCAAAATGCTTAGATAGAACAAAAATACTAATCTTCTTTAGAAATATATCATAAAATTTCTCAATTTTTCCATTAGGCCTGCTTAGATCCCTTGTATCCCTATTTGGCCATTATAAACTTATAAATATCTACACTGATCAATTCAAGACATGAAACTATATATTTTAATACCACTATCATGCCCCCTCAGGCATGCCAAGAATTAGCCTCCAATTCATCCTCAACATACTTCCTTCTTGTTTGATAACAGAAGAAGATAATCTGGAGATGTTAAAGTCTATATCTAAGGAAGAAGTCCATGCTATTTTATTCTCCATGGGTGCTTTTAAAGCTTTGAGTCCTAATGGATTTCTTCCTATATTCTTTCAAGAATATTGGGAGATAGTAGGAGCAGACCTCACAGCTGCTATGCGTGATTTTTCAGATCAGGTAAACTTTTGAAACAAGCTAATAATACCTTCATAGTACTTATTCCTAAAAAATCACAACCTTTACACCTCACTAATTTTAGGCCCATAAGTCTATGCAACACTGTGTATAAGTGATGTACTAAAATTTTGGTCATGAGGATTCAACCTTTGCTAAACAAAATTATTTCTCCTACTCAAAAATGTTTCATCCTGGGCAGGCAGATTCTTGATGCTGTGATCACCACACATGAGACTATTCACTCCATGGATAAGAGCAGAATCCCTGGGATGGCTCTCAAGCTTGATATTTCTAAAGCTTATGATAGAGTCTCATGGACTTTTCTGTTCTAAGTGATTAAAAAATTTGGGTTTAATGATAAAATGTCTCGCTTGTTATGGAACGTGGTCTCTTATACAAAATTCTCAGTGCTGGTTAATGGTGTTTCTAGAGGGGTTTTCTCATCCTCAAGAGGAATTCATCAGGGAGACCCTCTCTCCCTGTAATTATTCATCATTATGGCTGAGGCACTGGGAAGATACATACAAGCAGATATAGCCTCAAAAAAGCTAGTGGGCATCAAACCTGCCTCCTCCCTTCATCTTATGGTGGTACAATAGTTTGTGGATGATACCATCTTCTTTGGCATCTCATCGGTGATTGAATCTAGAAGATGGAAGAATATCTTAAATAATTATGCTAGAGAGTCAGGACAAAGGATAAATTTCTAGAAAAGTAATGTGTATTCCTTCAACATTGCTAATGAACTTAGACATATAATCATTGATATATTAGAATGTGCTAAAGTTGGCCTACCAGCTACCTACCTGGGTCTCCCACTCTTGGTCAAGAGGCATCTCCTAGATTTTGGAATGGAATTGTGGAAAGAACACAAAGGAAACTTCCTGGTTGGAAGGGGAAACTACTCAACAGTGCTGGTAAACTACAACTTCTTTGGGCTTCACTGCAAGGTATTCCTACATACTTCCTGTCTCTTTTTAAAATTCCTACATATTTTGTTGAGAAATTGAAATAGATCCAAAGGAAATTTTTATGGACGGGAGTGGAAGACAAACAGAGAATTTCTTTAGTTAGATGGGAAAAAGTGTGTCTTCCAAAATCTCATGGTGGACTTAATATTAGGTCCATTAGGAACATGAACAAAGCCCTTCTCTCAAAAGTTAGTTGGAACCTGATCCATAAAAACAATGATTGGGGGGAAATAATGTATGCCAAATACATGCATAGCATTGATGATTCCAAATTTATTCAACAGACGGGATTACCCTAGGGATCTATGATATGGAATAAAATGCTAAAAAGTAGAAGCCTTCTCAAATAGGGAATTAGATGGAAACTTGGAAATGGCTAGCATATTAAATTCTGGGATGATATCTAGTTAAAGGACAAGGCTCTCATCACATAAGGAAACTATGGAGAGATTGCTGACTTGACTACCCAGTTTTTTAGAGATAGGGTCAGTGATTATATGGAAAATAACAATGGGATGAGGAGCTGGAAAAATCTTTTGGATTGTTGTGTGCACCAGCTTGAGCTTTTCTCAAGAGTTGGGAGATCCAGTAGTGCATTCAGGAGATCAAAATTCCTCTCTTTCCCTAGGAGGATGAACAATACTGGTGGCTAGATAAGAATGGATTATTCTCTATCAAATATTCTTACCATCTACTCATTCATTAAGCTCATAATAAAGATGTATGGAAAAAGTTTTGGAATCATAAACTTATTCCAAAAATTAACATGTTTTGGTGGTCTTCTGCTCATAACAAAATCCTTACTCAGGCTGCTCATAACAAAATCCTTACTCAGGATAACCTTCAAAAGAGAGGGTTTACTTTGGTTAACATATGTTTCCTATGTGGTTCAAAAGAGGAATCAGTTTCACACCTCTTTATCCACTGTGAGTTTGCCCAGGAACTATGGGGCATAATACTTAACAACTTTGGTATTGAATGGGTCTGCAATTCTAACCTTATTGAAGTAATTCTCAACTGGAACCCAACCTTCACACATCCCTGGCTTATGGAATTATGGAAGCAAGCTCTACCATGTTTGAGTTGGACTTTATGAAAAGAGCACAATCACAAATTTTTTAGAAACACTGCTAGAAATGCTTCTCAGGTGTTTAACTCCTTTGCTAAGACCATTATGGAAAGCATTACAAAAGCTCATATTCATGTTGTGGAGAAACCCCTATCTCAAATTGAAAGCCAAATTGAAGCCAAAAGGAAGGTTTTAAACCAGATCCCTGGGTATAATAACTCCAAAATACTACAGAGACTTAATACTAAATGGATCCCCCCTAAACCTAACTGGATGAAACTCAACTTTGATGGGGCATCCAAGTTGGATGGTAAAGCTAGTGGAAGAGGAATTATAAGGAATGATAATAGATGGATGTATACTATCTATGCTGGTGGAATTAGATGCCAGAGCAACAACTATGCTAAAGTAATGGCTTTACTATGGGGATTAAAGTTAGCTATATCCCTAGGAATAAGGAACTTGAATATATAAGGAGACTCTAAGATGGTCATAGATGCCATTAATAAAGATTCAAATGTGGGAATCGAGCTAAAAGACATCATTACTGATATCTAATTTCTTTTACAAAAGTTTTTTGAAGTTGAGATTTCCCATACCTACAGAGAAGTCAACAGGGTCACAGATGCTTGTGCCAACCTTGGATAACAATTTTTAGGTTAGAGGGTGTGGCGAAAAGGTGTTAATATTGCCTTAAACATTAGGGAGATAATTCAAAAGGAGACAACTTGTCAGGAATGAGGCATATTAATGACCCTGAAAAGACCCCTGTTGATACCTCGACTCTTTTGCGAGCAAGAAGGGCAAGAAGAGAAAGGTTGATGAAGAGGAAGAAATTATTAAAGAGACTATGGAAGGGACCCACAAGAATCTAGGTAGTTTCACGAGGGGCCAAGGTGACAAATCTCACAAGCCTTCCAAAATTAATAAGGAAGGATTCCCCTCTGGAGTGCGAAGGTCAGGGTGGATTACTGGTAAACCAGCCCTGAAGGCTAGACTAATTGATTATTCAGAAAGTGCTTCAAAAGAAGCAGCCCAAGAGGAAGATTCTAAGGAGCTGGAAATCCAAGAAATTTTAGAGGACACTGGAGGGAAGTAGGGTACTAGGGATTTTGAGGTTACTGAGGAGCAAGGTGCTGACACTATGGAAACTGCTGACAATAAGGGGAAAATGTATGTCAAGGAAGCTGGTGAGGGCACTGAGAATGAGACTGATTAGAAAATTGAAATTGGGGCCTTGAAGGACCACATTTAAAAGCTAGAGAAGGTATTCACCAAAGGGCTTCGTAATACAATTCTGCTAAACATGTCTATCCTGGAAGTGGTGGGTAATACTAGGTATCCTGACAACATAGAGAATGAAAAACTCAATGATCTTATCAAATCAATAGTTATATAAGGGGAGACCTCTCTGACTCTGGTCTTCTCGTGGCTTGCATTTTGTTTCTATCTATTGTTCTCAGTTATGCCATCATCTCTCTGAATGCATTTTTTGTTTGTTTGCCTTGTCTTTTTTGACTTTATAGGGTTCAGCCCCTAGTTTGCCACCTTACTTTATCAAAAACATACTTCCTTCTTTAGCCTACTAGGCAATTAGGTCTCTTAGTGAGCTAAAACTTGAATAAAGTGAAATATACTCACTTTTAGACCACTATAAAAGATTAAAATACCAATTTGTCTCATTCAAATAGTTTTAAATATCTTAGCCTCTAACTCCTAGGTTTTGACCACATTTCTAAACATGCCCAAATCAATAGGCCTTCAAAGCATAATTGGTCAAAAGTTAACCTCTGGTCAATGTAGACACCTAAGATGGATAACACACTTAGGTAACATAAAAAATAAATTCCATTTCAAATTTAAATCCTCCACACTTTTGGGAACCATGACTTCCTTTAAGCCACCAAACACATGCTTTTGAGAAGAGAAGCCTGTGACCACTCAGAACGCTCCACCTGACATAAATTGATTCATCAACATATGAAATCACTTGAAACATGTATAAAACACATGTAAGGAGCTTCCTAAGAATATAATAATTTATGATACATATCTAATCTTCATATGACCCTTGAAACCAAGCATTCTGGGCATACAGAGTCATCATCTATAGCAGGCATCTTGACCAAATCATCAAAAACACACCTGAGCATCTTAGGAGAATATCCAATATATCTACCCTTCTTTGACATGAAAAAACCAACTTTAAAAATATATTTTTTACCCTTTATCCACCTTGAAACACTCAAATATCTACATTGGCACCTTCTACATAGTCATCACTACCAAAATAGGTTAACTTTGACTTTTGATCATAAAAATCACATCTATGCTCATCAAGAACTCAAACCACCTAGGAATGACTCATGGAAATATTCTACATGATCCAGTATAATTAAATCCAAATTTATCCTTCAAATCATTACCCATAGCAAGCATCTAAAAATGATAAAAAATGTACTTTAGGACCAGGAGACCTGAACATACCTCTTGAACTATCATCCTTGCTTCTTTCTCTTCACTGAACTATAGGATCAATTAGACCTCCTCAAATAGGCTTGACCATCTTCAAAACATGAAAAAATATTTTTTTATGCATTATTTAAATAACACAATCCATTAAGACTCAAATCATAGATTAACTTCTTATGGAGCAACTCAACCTTATGAACAAGACAACTCTACATGTCACAATATTCAACCTCTATTTTTATACAAACAAGACTTAGCCTGATAGATAAAAATTATAGGCATATTTAGATCATACAAAATATATTTATATTTCCTTTTCAAGACCTTGTGAGGTTACCAAAATATCAAGAGACTACTGCAAATCAAAATAAATCCTTCATGAATACATCTGCAGACTCCTTTTCAAGAATACAAGAACATTGTGATGCTACAAGACATACTCATCTTTAGAATAATATGAAATCCTTCATGATTATTAAATTATGGAAAAAATTCCTCTTATACCACATATCTCTTCTTGAAGACTCTTCATATATACATAAAGAATCAACTTCAGCAAGCATTGTCTAGATTTGAAAACTCAAAACTTATTATGTGTAGAACACTGAAACCCTCTTTATGATATCAAAAACATGAAAACACATCTTTCATTACATTTTGAGGTCATATATATATTTAATAACATTTTCATATACTTTGATCAGCCACCTTGAGTGTCTAAGATTACCATTCAGCTTAGCTAATCATATAGCCTGTCAATTTTGAGATACAATAAACTTTCATGGAGCTTTTCTTAAAAAGACACACTTTAAAATATTTCTTAGTGAACCAGACCTTGTAATATAATTTTTTTACATTTTATATGCATCTTCTCCATGCATAGAGATCCATAATACATTCACTTTTACTTAGAAAGCTTCATTGACTATCATATCTTCTATAGGTCTCAAGGAAGCCTAATTCCAAAAACCCTATTTGCTTCAATGAAAAACTAATGAATCAAGATGGTCCATAAATTCATTAAAAATTAATTAATACTATCAAAATACATTTATAACAACTTATAATATATCTCACCATGCTTATAATCCCTCAAATCACTTGCATATATTATTAAGGCACCATTAGGTTATGTTTCTCCTTCAATTGTAGACCTCTACCTTTTAGAACACTTGCACCTATTTTTACCTATCATGATTTTTTATTGAGATACCATATTAAATAATACCTATCATACAACTTAGGTTTGATCTTGGATTTGGCTTCAGTCTAGTCCTTATTCTTTAAACTTGCTAGTGCTAACATGCAGATCTTTATGTAGATTTCAACTTTGATCTTCACTGATTTATCCATCATAGAGAAACCTTAAAAATTCATTAGTATTGAAAAAATAACTCAAAAAAATTTAAGAATCATGACATCAACCATACTAATTAACAAAAACTCCAAGAACTCTGCTAATAAGCTGACTAGGCAGACAACTAAGCTACTCACAAGATCACCTTCTAAGATGATTAAGCCTCAAGAAGGACCTAATTTGATACAAATTATTGAGAGTAGATACTGAGAATGGGGGTGAATTATTAGACAACAATGTACACTTAATTACAAAACCCATTCATCATTCATTAATTTGATCTAGCAACATGAACATGAAAGCTTAAACATCCAAAGCATGAACAAGAACGTACATCATGTGAAAACATCATTTATGTGGGAAAACCTCTAGGGGGAGAAAACCCACTCTCAAGCCTAAAAACCAATGGAATATAGTCATATAAGGATAAAAAAACATGAGACTTTAGACTAGCTCCAACTGATCAAGGAGTATCCACCCCTCAATTTAGTCCAACTCCAACTAGACCTTTAGCTAGCTCCAACTAACAAGGAGGCCACAACCCCCTAGGTGATTAAGCACAAAATCAACCACATATTATATCATTTCCACCACTAATATAATTTACTACATAGATGATGATGACCTTCTCTTTCTCTAACACTTTCAAGACTGATTCTCTTCTCAAGGCAGACACACCTAACTCATTCACTCAATCAAGTCACCCTCTAGATTGTTAGGTCTAATGACTTGTTAGCTCAAGAACATGATAAATAAAACATGATTAATATTATAAAACCTTTTATGGTACTTAATTAATCATATCTAATCCTTGAATGAGATATTTTATTCACTTTTGTCCACACACTCTCACACCTCTTCAAATAGGCTAATGTGACCTTTATATATATAATATATATATATATATATATATATATATATATATATATATATATCACTACATCTTCTAACCCATCTTGGTCAGACAAGATAATTCACATAATTTTCTTAAAATTATAAATTATCATCATAAATGTTTGATTAATGAGATAATATTTCCATAGGTCATCCATTTCCCTTAAGACCTGAAGCAAGCTTAATCCTCCTTTAGATCTCAATTGTGCCTAATGCATTAGCCCTTCATTAGAACACGTTATATCTTAGATTTATTGGACCACCTTCAAAATTCACTAATAGGTTAAAAAAATAAAACATTCCTTAAATATATTATTTCTCACTCCTTAATGGGTTGACAATAGTTGGAACTCCAATTCACACCTTGAATCAAGCCATTTTAGTTACTTGATAATTAAGTCTTCACACACTTCATACATCTAAAGTGTTTGATCAATTATTTCATAAAAAAATATGAATAAATCACATGGATAGGTCCTAAATTAAATTAAAAACACCTCTAAAACCATTTTATATCTTCACATATCTCACACAGGTCCAAACCAACTCACACACACTATTTACTTAAACTGGTCAAGCACCCCAAAAACTCAGTCAAATAACTTTGACTACTCCAACCAAAATAGAGAAAAAATATGAATAAAAAATACATGTAATAAATATATAAAAATTATATAATATCACCAAGATTTCACTCACCTCAAACTTTTCTTAGAAAAACTCAAACTAGCCTCTCCAAATAGGCCACTTCAGACTGCCTATAAGCTCCAAAAACTAGTCATGATGAACATGACATATAAAACTTGTACAAAAACTTCCTTGATATTAAAATGAATTCATGTGAACATGACATATAACACTTGTTCAAAAACTTCCTTGTAAAAAAAAAATTAGAACATTTAAAATCAGAAAATTCATATGCTTCAATGGTCACTTTGCTACTGCAAACCATTCTCACTGTCATAGGTTCCAATATCTTGTCTTACATAGACTATTAATTTTGTGAGCTCCTTCAAGATATTTTATAAGAATGATAAACACTTAAACATAAGTTAAATAGGAGGGATAGCTATTTAAATAAGATGCCAAACCATTTTTTCCATCCTTAAGTACTAGAAATTAATCCTTAAATAGGTTCTCACTCTGACTGGCTCTTATTCATTATTTTCTCCATTTATACTCTAGAAAATAGTAAACTTAATTGACTTAGATAACTGATAAAGTGAATATTTATTTCCAAAATAACTATATGGACCTAAATAACAAGTCTTTTACTTTAAGCTCCAACAAATCTCATGTAATGACTTAGTCAACCCTACCTATAGTATTAAAAACTTCAAAAACAAACATATTTTTGTACCTTCTACTCACTAATCTAAAAAACCACTACCACCTAGAGATGAATATAGGAGTCATCTATACATTCCAATAGTAAAAATTGGTCAAAAAATCCATTCTAGGTCCTTTATATCAAGATATCTCCAATCACTCCATTATGAGGGTTTATAAAGGGTTTTTGACCATTTTACATTATTAACAAATGTTCATAAAGATATGTCACTTAATCCAATAAAAAATACTTGGAAAGGATTCTTAGGTCCATGTTCCACCTCTAAAAAAAGTCTCAGATCCCCATGCAAAGTCTACATTTTCCAATGAGTATCATAAACTTGTTCTCGAGCTAGGAAACCTCTATTTTGCATGCACAAAATACATCCTAACGTAAAAAATTTATTTATATTCCTTCTAAAGGCCTAAAAATTGGTAAAAAAACTTTTGAAAACCATTTAATACCATAAAACATGCTTACATGATCTATACTAACTAAAATCTCTTCATGACTGCTCATAAAGACCTCATTATCTCACCTTGCCTAATAGGCCTAGAAGCACCAGACCAACTTGCATCTTAAAGATACTTAGAAACTTATCCAATGAGTTCATATCACCTTATATATCTTCAATCCAATCATGTCAAATACTATAACCAACAACCAAGAATACACAATGCATATACATCTTACCTTATCAGACAACCTAGCAAAGTCAAACACACAAAACATAGGATGACTTGGACTCCACATGAAGATCATATGAGAAGAATTTTATTTCTAGGATAATAATAAGAACATGTAAAATTATATCTCTCCAAGATCCATGCTATCCAATCATGCCTCCATAGAATCAAATACTCCCACTAGCAACCAAGACTGAACTGAGCACTAAGATCATGCATGTTAAACAAAGAGCATTCTCATACCACTTTATCATCACCAATGCAACTTGACATCAATGAAAACACATATATAACAAAAATATCCCAAAAATATATTTTTTAATATTTATTAATAATTGTAAATTAGCTTTTAGGTCTTTGTAAGCCTGTGAAACCCTAGAATAGGGTTCTTCAAGAAAAAAGTCATAAGTTTAGTTTCATCCATTAAAACTTTCTAAAATTGTGTATGAATCTAGTGAAGGATGTTTTTGAAACATTACACATGGTTTGAAATTGGAAGGAGTCCTATAGTGAAATATATAACTGACTGAGTACTATGGTCTTATAGGTGTTCATTAAGAGAGGTTAGATAGAAAAGATTTGATTGTTTACCTTATTGGTTGGCTATAAAATTATAGAGAATATATATATATATATATATATATATATATATATATATATATATATATATATATATATATATATATATATATTTTGAGATAAATTTAATAACTTGAAAATAATATTATACTCATTTTTGTGATAGAATTTAGTGAACCAAGGTAAGTTAGAAGATTGACTGTGTGTCACAATCCTAAATAGGGTTTAAGAAACCAAAAAGTGGTTTATATTGATCCACTAGTCCAAATCATTTAAAAACTAGTATAAACAATTTTTAAACCATTTTTTATATGATTAGAAGTTTTATACCATATAAAAGTGACTATATCACATGACTTCTATCTCTGAGTCTTTAACAGTCCTAAAAAAAGTCTTAAGGTCTAACAAGAGATATTTGTTTGATTTTGTTTAGTTGATTGATTTAAATCATCAAAAGAAGACTTAATAATATTTTAATAAAATTATAAATAACTTGAGAAGGTGAACCAAATTCATAAAGGTTTGATAAGCCACAATGTCTTTAAGAGATAAAATTAGGCCTGATTACATCTATAAATAACAAGATTTATTGCTACGTTTATCCATTTTAGAAACCAATAGAGTGATTGGTTTCCCACCATCTTAATTAGTATAAAATATATAAAAGATTCATTAATGGAATATATATATTAATTTTAACCTAAAACACATTTTTTTCTTAAGGCGTAATTGACCTCACACAGTCTTGAAATAGTCTTTTGGATATAATGAAGTTATTGATCATTTAGTATTCTAATTAGTGTTTAAAATTGTGTGAGACCACTTCTATAAATTCAAATAAAAATATTTATATTAGAGGATATCATATATTTGTAAATTATTGAGTAAAACATACAAATTTCAAAGTGACAATCCTATTAAGAGTTGCAGGCTTCATTTTATATTTTGTCTAAAGTCAAAGAGAGCATTTTTGTCATCAATTATGGTATCAGAGATCAAAATATCTGAGCTAATGAAGTAGAAAAATAGGATAATATTGTTTTCAATAAATAAATTCATAAGATTAGAGTTTGAAGACCTTATTATAGGAAAATTTAACAACTATTTGAAGGTACATGTAATTTATATTTGATATTTTATTTGATGTGAATATTGGAATTATGAAAATTATTAAGATTTGGAAAGAATAGGATAAAGGGAAGTCTCATATCCCATTAAGGCTTGAATATAAGATATACATCTTAGTAAATCTCAATATTAAGAACATAATGATTCTCTAGAGAAGGAGAGCCAAGGTGAAATAGACTTGGAGAAAACAAGAAAAATAAGGTATTTATGAGTTTTTTTATTTTGTCTTTGTTGAAGTATTGTACAAGTAGCTGTAGAATATTTACTCAAAGAGAGTCTCAATGAATCCATTAAAAAGGACCAAAATATTAGGGTGAAAAATACCTAGGTGAGGACCTAAGGAGACCAAAACACCAAGGTGAAAAAGACTTGGAGGTGAGGATATTGGTGAAAAATCAATGGAATAGATGAAGAAACAAAGAGAGTTAAGAAAATGAGACTTATAAGAAGAGATACAGGTGGTGAAGCAAATTTTTGTAATTTTTCAACAAAAATTGGAAGATTCAATTTAGAATCAGTAGGGGTATGTGTTCAAGAAGATAGCTAAGTGGCTAGTGCAAAAAGATAAAGTTGCCTTAAAAAGAGAATTGAGATTGTAGTGTAAGTAAATGGATAAGTTCAAGTGTGGAGAGCTTAGAACATATTTTACAAATGAAGGTCAAAGGAAATGTGATCAACACCTTGAACAAGAGTTAGAGATGAACATTTTCTATCCTGAAAAGGGAGAGATGCTTGGGGAATCTGATGAGAAACAACAAAAAGACATTCAAGGGGATTCATGGCCTCAAGTTTTTAAATCTAATATTATTTTTTATGTTTTATTTATAGGTACACAAGATGGTGATGGAGATAAAGTGTTTGAGCCAAATAATAGGATCATAAATAAAGGAGATGATGAAGAGAAGGTTCCATTTAGGACCTTAACACTAGAAGAATATCAGTTGTGCATCTAAATGGATAAATAAGAATAAATCCTCACTCAAGAGGATAAAGAAGATGATGAGTATAAAGACAATGAAGAGAAATCAAGTGTAGCAATCATGAAGTATGAAGATAAAGAGATAGACTAAAAATTGCATGAAGTAATCAATAAGAAAGAAGGTAAAATTTATTTGGATAATGGAGTTGATTTTGAAGAATTATATTGTTTTTCAGTAAAAGATCATGAAAAAGATAAAGTAAATAAAGTAAAAAGCACTATAGTTAGTGAAGATTTAAAAAAAAAAAAAAAATCCTATTTGAAGGTTTAAACAAGGAGTATTTGAGAGATGAAGTGTTTAACTCCTTGTTTGTCTATGAGAATATAAAAAAAAATTGGAAGGGAAGATAAGAGAATTAGATAATGACTTAAATTAAAAAGTAGTGGGATATGAAGAATAAACACTTGATTTGGTGAGTGAAGGTAGTAAAAGTGAAGAAGAAGGGAAAATAATGCAATATGAGAATAAAAAGTCTCAATGTTTTATATCTGACTATTGGTTGAGTTGTATTTGTGCATGTTTAGCAGTCAAGGAGGAGAAAATTGAAGCAAAATAAGCTACAGAGGGAGATCAAATAGAAGAAGAACAAAGAAATATTCTCCACTTTGAGGATAAAGTGAAGAAAAAGTACAAGCCAAATAAGGATACAAAAAATATGAAGAATGTAATAACCAGTGTACCAGTGCAATAAAACTAGAGGAGGAAGAAGAAACATTTGAATAGGATCTCAAATTTCTTTTAACTGGGGATTCTAATGCAGGAGCATCATCCGCCAAGATGTATATAAGGTCTTTATGTAAATAAGAAGCCTCATCATGGCTTAAATGGTATTTAATATATTATTTTGGGGTTTAACTCTAAAATATATTTGAATTTTTGATAATGTATCTTTAGATTTCTTGGAGGATTTTAACATTTTTAATCACCTCTTATAGGTGAGTAGTCACTTGAAAAGTCTATTATAGAATTAGAGATTGTAAAGTCTATAAGCCCTTGTGGCTAGTATTATAAGGTATGGAACTTTGAGGAATAATTTTAAGAGGTATAATATAATTAATGAAGTTTATTTTACCTTAAGTAAATGTAAAACACATTAAGCATTATATATAAGGTTAATACAACGTTGGAGAAGGTAAATAACTATATGCTAAGTTAAGGATTGATGGTTGAGAAAGAATTTTTATTATTATCTATAAATAAGTTATGTTTATATTTATATATATCATGGAGGATATATTATTAAAATTATATTACACATTTAAAAAGTGGACAAAGAAGGAATTAGTATGAGTTGATAGTTTTCCAGTAGAAAATGATAGTCTATAGTCTGAAAACAAGGTTTTGTAAGTATTAAGATGCAAATTTCTTATCAATAAAAGACATATATTGATTATATTATGTATAATATTTTTATTTATACATTAATTAATGTGATTCATCCAATTTTTGGATTTATTGAGCTTATATTGAAGTTTGTCTCATTAAAATTCTTCATACCCTTATTTTTTGTGCACACATAGTCATTACAACCTCTTGAATCATGATCAACAGTTTGCATGAGTTAATTTTGAGGTTTTGAGAATTTTAAGAAGACCCTTAGTAACCTATTAAATTTTTTAAAGTGATTATATATTTTATATTATTTATGAACAATTCTGAATTAGCTCTTGGGTCCTTGTAATCATGTGAAACCCTAAAATAAGGTTCTGGAAGAAAAAGTCATAACTTTAGTTTCAACTAGTGGAACTTTATAAAATTATGTATGAATATATTTAAGGATGTTTTTAATGATTAAATGTTGTTTAAAATTATAAGGATTCCCTTAGTGAAGGATATAACTAACTGAGTACTGTGTTCTTTGTAGGTGTTCATTGAGAGAGGTTGGATAAACAAAATTGATTGTTTGCCTTGTTGTTTGGTTAAAAACTTATAGATAATATTTATAAATATTTTAAAATAATTTTAATAAATTTTTAAGTATATTATACTAATTTTGGTGATATAATTGAGTGATCCAAGGTCAGTCAGAAGACTGACTGTGTGTCATAGTCTTAAACAGGGTTTAAGGAACCAAAAAGTGGTTTATAGTGATGCACTAGTCCAAATCATTTAAAAATTAGTATAAAATTTTTTTTAGACAATTTTGAATATAATTCAATGTTTTATACCATATAAAATTTATTATATCACATGAATTTTGTGATTGAGTCTTTGATAGGCCTATAAAGAGTCTTAAGGTCCAAGAGGAGAGATTTGTTTACTTTTTTCAGTTGATTGATTCAAAACATCAAAATAAGACTTACTAAGATTTTAAGAACATTATAAATAAATTGAGAAGGTGAACCAAATTCATTAAGGTTTGAAATAATCCATAATGTCTTTGAGAGATAAAATTAGGCTAGAGTTTATAAAGAATAAGATCTATTGCTAGGTTTATCCATTTTGGAAACAATAGAGTGATTGGTTTCTGATCATCCTAAATAGTCTAAAATATATAAAGGAGTCATTCACAGAATATATAGAGGAATTTCAACCTAAAAAACCTTTTTCTATTAAGGCCTAATTGACCTCACATAGTCCTAAAATGGTCTTTTGGATATATTCAAGTTATTGATCATTTAGTGATCTAATTGGTGTTTAAAATATTATGAGACCACTTCCATAAATTCAAAGATTTTTTTTTCTTAGTGGATATCATAGATTTTTAAATTATTGAGTCAAGCATACAAAAATCAAAGTGACATTCCTATTAAGAGTTGTAGGCTTCATTTAATTTTTTTTGAAGTAAAAGAGAGCCTATTTGTCATCAGAAATTGTGACTTCCAAAATGATATGGTGAGACAATGATAATTAGGTATTTTGGAACTTATTTTATCTTTGAAAACTATGGAGACCTATATATGGATCATTGAAGTTGAAAACCCTAGTTTTAATCTAAAAGGAGACAAGTGAACGTGAAAAAGTAAAAATGGGTTAGTAGTTGGTGTTGTGCTAGACCTCAACACCCCATAATGATGAGTACTACTTACATAACAATAATCTAAAAAGGCATAAAACCTCCATGTAGTTTTCCCACCTAAGTGATATATGAAATTATGATCCTTTGACTATATGAATGCATCTATAATTGGGTTAATAACTTGATCATGCTTGGTTAATGTTACATAAAACTAAATTTAGACTTGGCTCATGAATTCTTGAAGTTTTTAGAAACTGATTGGGAAGAGTAGGCACCTTTTGTACAATGTACACTTGTGTAGATAAGTTCTTGTAGTATAACTAATAACCTTGCCAAGACCTATCAAATGGATGAATTGAATGTGATTTTATAGTGGTTCAAGTGGGAAAACACCCATTAAAGAGTTTATAAGTCTAAATGTTGACCTTAAGGATACTTTCATTTTTGAAATTTTGACTCATGTAAGTGAATGATATGATTAAAAAATAGGTAAAATAATGTTGGGCATTATTGTTTTTTTGGGCAATCTTATCCCTTCAAGAAAGGTGCCTAGTTTTGAGTATGAGTTAGGGCATATATATGCATAAAGTTATTTTGAACAGTAAGATAATTTATGTAGTGACAAAATATGGCCATGTAATTAAAATATGTCTCCTCTTAGGCTTATGATAGGTTAAATTAATAAAAATGGTGTTAATTAAGTGCACATGTCAATTAATGGAAAAAGGGATGAAATAGGCATGATCCAAGTATTCATGACCCAATTTATGTTACTATAAAAATAAAAGAAATTTTTTTGTGTATAGAGATTGGTAAATTCCCCTAAAATCCAAGGTCAAAATAAATTGATTTCATTATCAAATATTATATCCAAGATCAAAATAAAATGCTTTCAATGTCAGTGATTACATCAAAGGTCAAAATTGATTTATTTTAATGTTAGATTCAAATCTAAGGTCAAACAAAATTATTTGTGTTAATGTTCAAGAATTTATCTAAACCATAAGACATTTTTTTTGAAGAAATTCTTGAATAAAAAGTGGTTCACTAATATGTTTTATCAAAATTTTGAATTAATGTGATGATTAACCCTATTCACATACATTGAATGAAATAAAAGTAGAGTGTTGTAAATCAAATTATGATGGGCAAAATGAAATCAAAATACTAAATTCAACAAAGTGTAGTCAAATTAAATAAGACTAACTATGAACAAAATGGTTATTTACTGTATCAGATTTGAATGTGTGAAACTAAAAAATGGATGAAATTAAAAAACATGAAACTATTATAAAAGTGCATAGAGACAAGACTAAAACTAATGAAGGAAAAAATAATCAAAATTAGGACAAGATTGATTAACACTATTATCTTGATTTGGTTAATCTTATCCTCTACTAAAAATTAGGAAACTCAAGTCATGATCATTTGCGATAACTTAAATCATGTTCATGTGTAGAGATTTGACCTTTAGAAGCATTTGAAAGACCTAAAAATTGTATGCAATGAGAAATTAATCAGATCCATAAATCAATCCTAACTCAAAGAATATAGATCCTTCTTATACTTCTAATTGGGGATACATTAGATAATCGAGGACATGACCAATATGGATCTACTAGACCAAATTAGGGGATATCTTACCATAATAATATTACTAGGGAGGGTTCCAAAGCCTCTAGTCAAGAAAAACTATGAAATAACCCTAACTAAGTCCTATGTTTTCATATTCACTATATTAATAACAAGTAAAGCAAAAATGTAATCTAGTGCTCACCAAAGCTTATGGCACAAAGTGGGGGTAATAGACACTAAAAATAAACTTCCATAAGAGACATATACTCACATTAATGTATATAAAATATTAATGCATAGAAGAGAAGTGAAAATTCATATATATTTACTCTTATAAAGGAGGAACAAAGTTAGGAATACTTACCTTTGAAGATGAACCCTCTGAGCCTCAATCTTTCCATTGGAAAAGGTGATTCGTAAGAGGTTGTTGTGGTATGTAAGGATGACAAGGATAAAGTAGCTCTAGGATACATAACCTATCAATGCATCCAAAAGACTTCTCTATAAGACAAGATCCATATCTCTAAAGAACATATGAAACCCTAATATTTCTCTTCAAGTAGAATGGTGGATAAATAAATGCAAAATATATCTTACTTCTTATTATCTTCTCTTAAAAATGATGAAATGATTATATTTATATAAGTAGATCTAATCATAAACCCTTGTAAAAGTTTTGACTGATAAGGTCGACTCGGTTAACCTAGTATCATTATTGACAAAAACTCACTAGGTCATAGACTAGGTTGGCCAGGGGCCAACCTAAACCCTAAATAAGTTTTTAAAAATAAGAATACAAGGTCGACATAGCTAAATAATCATGTAAACTATCAAAAAGGGGTTTAGGTTAGTACAAGGGTTAATGAAGGTGGTAAATGACTAGAGGAGTGTGAAAAATATAATGCCAAGATTAGGGTAATGATTTTTAGGAGACAATTGTGTAG
Organism: Torreya grandis; assembly: GCA_037957365.1. NCBI lineage: Eukaryota > Viridiplantae > Streptophyta > Pinopsida > Cupressales > Taxaceae > Torreya > Torreya grandis. The sequence continues at coordinate 3,401,626 of JARHVA010000782.1, read as the reverse complement.
ATAACAAGTGGTAAAAGGGACAACAATCCTATGAAGCACCAAGGGTCTGCCCACCCCTTTCCTGGTGTACCCCTTAAGGTATGAACTTAGAGGGATTGAGACTCAATGGATTTCTACAAGATAGAGAACATTAGTAATGGATAAAAAATTGAAAATATTATGTGTATACATATGCCCCACTCGAAGCTCATCACATGTCATTTAGGTGCAACATGGGATGGTGCTTTGGGAAAAGAACATGATGACACATAATGCTAATTCTAAATAAAGTGCAGTAAGGAGTAAATAGAATAAATGAAAGGACAAAATTTAAAAATACATAACTTACCTTACCTTAGTGATGTAGATAAGGAAGTAAATGAGAAATGTGAAGGCATATAATGTGAAGAACATTAGGAAAAACTGTAGAGATTAGTGAAAAAGAGTGAAAAAATGAATTTTTTTTCATTATATGCATATAATAGCTAGAAATATTCTCTACGATGCTAGGATTTCAAAAAAAATTACGATTCAAAAAATGAGTTAGTATAAACAAATATATGGTTAAAATAAGAAATTTGATGGTAAATTTTTAAGAGGTATATAATTTATGAAATAGTGAATATAAATAAAGTGAAAAATAATTAATTTATCATTATTTACTATTCTAATAATAATAAAGATATCTGATAGATCGAGTGAGATATATAAAGAGCGAGGATGGTGGGGAGATGATAACTGAGATGGGCAAGACACATAGTGGCCACAACTAGTGAAATATAGGCAAATATCTTAAAATTTCATATTTTTGAGTATTTTTATTTGAAAATTTTGACACAAGGAGATGGTGGTTGGTGATAATAGGATAGGTAATAATTTTTCTAATTTTTAATCTTTAGATATAGAAGACTAGTTGTATATGATTGTAGATAGATAGATTTTGAGATGTATATGTGATATGATATCTATCTAGTTTGAATTTTGTAGATCCTTTAAATGAGGAGGAGGTTATATGGGGATCCTTTATGATGGGAGAACACCATGATATTATATATGGGGTGATTTCATCATATGACCCCACCACATTCGATGATCCTATGGTATCATCTACCCCAAATCAGGCAGGCTAGTTTAGACTAGTAAGGGAGGCCACAAGGTAGCTATAGGAATGTGAATGTGGGATATAACAACTAGAATGGGTGGGAGTAGGAGAGGCACGTGCTTGGTAGGCCCTAGCTTAGGAGAGAGCTATGCATATGGATACCACTATCCAGTTGGGATAGGTATAGGCCCAGGTGGCCAACCTACAGGGATAAGTGGCAGGCTTGAGATCTTAGACAAACTATTTATAGTGTGTTATTTAGAGGGGATAGTCTGATTTATCTATGGGTATCATGGATAGGCCATGAGATAGACATGATGGGGCCTAACCATAGAGCTAGAGTGATGTATTTTTTTACTTTGTATTAAAACACATTATATATATATATATATATATATATATATAGATGTATGTATGTATGTATAGATATTATGTTTTCATAGTTGGATGTTGATCTTATGAGTTATATTTTGGTTGTGGTTGTAGGTGCATGGATATATTTATTTATAGCACATGTATTTTAATTTTTTTTTATATATTATATGAAATATATGTGTGGTGTTTTCTTTTCTAGCATTATGTATTACACAAGCATGGTGAAAAAGAAATAGGCAAAAAAGGACTTGTAAAAGTGTAATTAATCCAAAAAAAAAATGCATTACACACTATATCACTATGGGAAATGTGTAATAACAAAATATGAATAAGTATAATAAACCAAAAATGTGGTAAACAAGAGGGAAAAATGTTTTTAAACCATGAAAAAGATTGGCACCAAATTAAAACAAGTAAAATCACATTAAATCACATTGAGAAGTATGAAAATAATGTAATAAAATGGAAAGCACATGAAAGAACAATGGTTTTTTAAAAAATCAATTAATTCAATCAATAATACTAGATCAAATTGGAAAGTATAAAAGATAAACAAAATTGGTAAAATCATTTTAAATTAATAACACTAATTCAAGTTGGGAAGTATGAAAAATTTAAGAAAAATGGTTGGATTCTTACATGCAATAAAAAAATAAGAAGGAAAAAAGTGAAATATCAATGAATTAAGCATAAAACATACTAAATAAATATGGGAAGTATGTCATTTACATGTATATCATAATCAATAACATCTTATCTCATATTTGACATGTAATTTCATGGTGACTTGGATATTGGAATATTTTGTGAGGAAGGCCGAGACCTATCCATGGTCTTACACCAAAACTCATAAAGGGAACACCAATGAGATGGAAATAATATGAAAATATGGTAAAAGGGGATGTTTATAATGGTAAATGTAATTTTTTTTGGTAATTTATGAGGAAGGTCAGGTCCTATCCATGGTCTTACAATGCAACTCATAAATGGAATCCCTAAGGGAGTGATCAATGAACAAAGAAATATTTCTCAAGGGGAAATATTAAGATTATAGGGAATGAAAAAAGGAGTGTAAAAAACATAACTTAGGCATCTTATGAGAAGACCTTAGGAAACATGAAGCACACTAAGGACATGAAAAGACACCAAGTGACTAGTGACCATCAATATACAGAGGATACCTATTCACTATAGACACACAGATGTGTACAAAAATAAGTGTGGTACTAAGATAAACTCAAGTTGGAAGCTTGGACCAAAAAATTATAATTTACCTACCTTGCCACAATGCGTTTCCCATTCTTTAGGACCCATTACAGAGCCGTCAGTCTACTGCAAAGATTGGGTACTTACGTGAGAAAGTAGGTAGCACTAAAAGATTTTTTTATTATCCTTTTCTAATCTACTAGCCTATCACACCCCAATGGATCTTGGCTCTATCATGAGACCAACTATGGATTTTGAGCTTTGATTTAGAAAGAGAATTTGTGCTTAGAATCATGTCTTTTAATGTGATTTGACTTTTGAAAATTTTGATTGTTTCTTTTTAGATCATTGCCTTTTGTTAAATGATTTGGATTTTGACTAATCATGAGAGATAGAGTGATAAAAACAAGTGAGATTTAGGCTTTGGCTAAAGGAAGATATGTATTCAAAGATATGACTAACTAGAATACTTTGGTTGAACTATGAACCAACATGTTATCTCAAGTCTCAACCATGTGTATGCTTAGTTTATGAAAGGTAATAAAGGTGAAGAAAGGATATCCAAAGTGGACTAGTAAGAGGATATTATAATGAGATGAATTTTTTTCTAACTGATCACATGGTAAAATGAGGAATGACTATAAGGAGCAAATTTTGTATAACCAAGTCACAATAACAATTATCCATGTTTATAGAGATAAGATAGAAAACAATCATGAAAAAGAACAAGTTGATCATAAGAAATGAACTCAAGAAAAATAAGTATGCAATTTATGAAAAGGAATCCATAAGATAACATAAGAAAAATAATAACAGCATAAGCAATATGAAGTGTGAAAACATAGATAACCAAGTAAGATAGATAAGAATTTGACACAATGTCAAATGATATAAAAATAGATAAATGTAAAGTTGGAGCACACACCCAATCCAAATGGGAAAATAAATGTAAGAATACCATGCTTGTGTTCATAAGTACTAATATATTTATCCATACACATTATCCATAACATTTGATAAGTCTCTATAAAGTTTAATATGAATTGTAGCTAAAGTCTCATCAATCTTCAAGGAAAGTTGAGAAAATACTTCTCATTGAATCTCCTTGACATAAAATGTAGGAGTGCCTAAAGGATCATGCTGATGAGGGATATCATGTAGGGGATGCTTAGGATAATGCATGGGAGTGGATTCTATGGGAGATAAAGGGGTCACTAGTGGATAATGGGCCACAGGTGAAGGAGTAATCGGTGGAGAGGGATCCATGGGTGAGGGAAGGTTCATGGGTGAGGGATTCATAGGTGGAGAAATAGTATGTGGAGAAAGAACCATAGGTGGTAGAGACATGGGGGAAGAATGGGGAGGTTTTTTTTAAAAAATAATGACCTATGGGAGGAAGGGTAATAGGCATAAGAATGGTTATAAGGTGGTCCTTGAGATGTAACATTGATTAGTGTGATGTGTACCAAATTGGTGCCAGAGATAATATAACTCTCCATATTTGGGAATATATTCAAGTAACACTTTCATTGGAGGTATAGCCTTGTTTTGGGGCTAAGGATTAGTGTGATGTAAGGTGTCAATATATTTCTATAACCTATGATAATGTGTAGATAAATGATTATCTATGTCATGGAAGCAACATATACACTTATGAGTAGACTTGGTAGGTGTGTTCACAAGATGATTAGAAATGAAAGCCAAGGAAGATTTGTATAATGATAATTATCAAGTCCAATGAATGATATCTTTATGAATATCATAAAAAGACTGATTATCCCATTTGGTGGGCAAAGGAGCAAGTTGTGATAAAGGGAGCAAACCATAACCAAGAGAAGGTAGGTCTAGTGGAGATAATATGCAAGGCTTGATGGAAGGATCAATAGGATCAGAAATAGGAAGAGAATCAGATATAAAGGGAGTGGGAATAGGATCTAAACTAGGCTCTACTAAAGGAGGGGTGGGATGTATATAAGGCTGAAAGATAGTCACAAGCATCTCAAGGATAAGTCAACTAGAGGGGTCTTGATATCTAGAAAAGTGATAAGGACTAGGTATAACATGATCCATAAGCATACTATTATAAGTTTTTTCAAAAATTGGAAGTGCATAGACCATCTCTACCCTATGATCAAGAATAAAAATGAGAAAATTAGGAATGATATAGGATGGAACACTATAAGATATACTAAAAGACTGAAGCAAAGAGGAATGATAACTAATAATCTCAACATCTTAAACTTAAATAAGACCTCTTAATAATGGATCATCTAAGGTATATACATCATCATAACTAGGTGTATGGAGATCAATGTTGTAGGTATGGATGACCTTATTATCTAATGTGGTATGGCAAATGAAATCCCAAGTCTTAGTTAAGATAACAGGTATATCATCACAAGGTGGTTGATAGGAAAAAGGTTACAAAGGACACTAAGAGATGAGATGAGTTGAGAGACCTAAAGTTTTCATATTGAGATTGATCTCATTAGGCCCATTGTCATTAGAATCTAGGAGGTTAAAGGGTATATTCTTGATGAGTTCAGGTTGACCATTATAACCTCAGGTGGAATTGATAGGAAAGTTAAACCATTGAGATTCATGAAATGGAACACTTGGTAAGGGTTCAAGGGTAGGGATCTTGAATACATTTTGGTCTTAGAATTTTTCAAAATTCCAAGGATTAGTGTCACCTTGAATCCTATTGATGGCTTCATTGTGAGAAAATTTGACACATTAGTAAATGAAAAAGGAAACTGCTCTCATGTGATGATTCCATAACCTACTAAGGAAAATGTTATAGGATCAAATAAAAATTAAGATAATCACCCTCATGTGAATGGTGATAGGTAGGATGGTAATGGGGAGCCACACATAGCCTAAAGGAGGTATTTTCCTTCGGTCATAACCTTGACATGTGTTGCATGTGCATTTAATATTACATTCAGAATATCTAAGGGTTTTGATAAAATCAAGAGAGGCAACATAAGTTTTATAACCCTAGTCAATCAAAGCATGTTTGACTTGGATATCACCAATTTGGACACTGATAAAAATATGATGATCATCCACAAGAAGAAAAATCTCATTGGGGATCATAGAAGCAATGGGTAATTTGAGGGAAAGAGAAGTGTCCATTATTTCATCAACATGTATGGACATCTCTTCACACTATTATAAAATTCTATCTTCTGATTTGGATAAGGTGGATTTACATCCTATTAGGGGAGGATGAGGGATATTCATTTTAAACAAAAGTTACATAAAATGATTACAATATTGTGGAGAGGTCCACATAAGTTCAAGAAATGGGATTTGATATGGGATATTAGTAATATTTGTGATAGGATATCATTTATCATAACCCATAATAGGAATATTGGAAAGAGTTATATAGTGTTGAAGGAGGAGCCAAAGTGCATGTGAAGTTATGTTAATAATATGGGAAAGGTTTAATTGGAGGACAAGTTTTTTGATTGTCTTGAGAAAATGGGTTAGTTGATGTAAGTTTGGTTTGAGATGAGGTGTTGATATAAATGTGAGTATCATTAGTGATAGGTAAAGAGGTTGGAGAAGTGGTATAAATTGTATGAGAAGTGTTATCCAAAGAGGTATTGGAATTGGTTCATCAAAAGATATGAGGTCTTCTTTCCCTAACTCTATTAAGTGAGTTGGAGAAGAGTCTTAGATAACATGAAATGTGTGAGACAATTAAGGGGTGTGGATAGGATGAAGATCAATGAAATCAACCACCCTTATCATATTATTTATATTGACTAGGTTCTTTTCAAGATTTGGGTCAAGAATACTATCAATATTATTGGTAGAAAGGGTAGGCTTGTATTGGTTATCTTGGTGATTTGGAAGAGGATATTTATAAATGGCTAAATGAGAATTATCCTAGTTTAAATATTGAGATTTATTTTGTGTTTCATGGGATTTAAAGGTAATGTCATAATCTTATTGACCATGTTCTCTTCAAGAGTTGTGTCAAGAAGACTATCAACATTATTGGTAGAAGGGATAGGCTTGTATTGGTTATCTTGGTGATTTGGAAGAGGATCTTTATAGATGGCCAAATGAGAATTATCCTTGTTTAAATATTGATATTTATTTTGTGTTTCATGGGATTTGAAGGTAATGTCATAAGCTTATTGATGTTTACTAATCATAGAATCATGGTCAAAAGTGGGACCAAGAAGAAAATCCATAGCCAAATTATGAAGTTGCCTATAGCTCTCATGAGAATGACCCCAAATAGTGTGAAATCAACAAAATTTATTGGGATCATACCAATATTTCATGGGTAAAGTGAGATAAATTTCTCATGAGAGAGGCCTTGGTATATGTTTTTGTAATTACACTAAGGATAAAGGTTTATGAACATTGATTTTATTTATTGAAGATAAATGAGGATTATTGATGTGGTTAAGAGGATAAGCTTGTTCTAGAGTTTGGTTGGGAACAACAACTTATATAATATGAATGGTATCATAAGAGTTGGTGACACCATTATTTTTAACATGAAAATTATTATTCTTTATTAAAATACAAGTACCCATAAAATGTTTTGATGGCTTGAATTGATGCATGAGGAAATATTGACACTTAGATTGGTTAATGGCATCTTCTAAAGTACAAGGAGACATTTTGAACCTGATATTACAACTTGGAAAAAAGATAATTCATAAATAGATGAAATAGGTTGTCATATACTATATTATGTTCACATTTTTTAGACAAGGTCTTCATTTATTTGATAAAATCTTGTGTGGTTTCAGTCTTAAGTTGATTACAATTGATAAAATGGGCCAAGGTTTTCACAGGAAGATTACTAGTTTGGAACTCTTAGACTAGAGCATTAAATAAATATTCAAAACTAGTGATGGAATGAGATTTGAGTTGGTTATACCAATCCAAATCATCACCCATGAGATTCTTTAATAATATCTTGGTAGAAGCAAAGGTATTTAACTTAACCTAGTATTTATATAGATATACAAATGTTTTTAAGTGAAGAGTAGGGTCGGATAACTCATTTTAAGTAATGGTAGGGGTGATACCTCCTATATCAATATAATAGATTTGAGATGTAAGAGGCTCATTTTGAATATGATTTATTGTTTTATTAACAAGTGGATGTTGAGGGACAAGATTACCATGGAAATCCCGAAGAGGTGGTGGGGAAACATTTTGGTTGTGTGCCCCATGACATCTGTTGAGTTAGTTTTGAAGATGGATAAGATGATTTTGCATTTGCATCATTTTATTTGCATTTTTAGCTTGGAAATAATTAATTTTATTAATATTTTTTAATAGGATTTGATGGTTTTTAGTTATATTATTGGCATTGTGTGAAGCATTGGAATTTGTGGAAGTGGTGTGGATACTGGGTGTTAGTAGTATCTTGAGAAGAATTTTTGGTGAGTGAGGCACTAGTGGCATAATTTGATTATGTGGTAAAAGATATACTAGTAGAGAGATGAGAAGAATCAGTACTATAAGCATGATTACCATGGGTATAAATTAATGCACTAGTGGAAGAATTGAGAAGAGTGGGTCTTGGAAGAGGCCCACTAGATGTAGAACCTACCATGTTATTAGAGATACTAGGCATGGAGGTGGATGAAATCAAAGAGGAAGATGTCATGGTATGAGAAGGGGTAAAATTAGAGGGAAGAGTTTGAGAATAAAAAGGATAATATCTCCAAATCCATGTGAGAATGTGTGAGAAGGTGAATGGGGTTCCTTGACTTGACCACTTATCATGAGATGGTAAATAATAGAAGTATCCTTTCTCAGATGTTGAGGAAATTTGTTGATGAAGAATAGAATTTTTGGGGTAGACAGTAATTTAGGTTGATATTCAAATGAGAAGAGATGATTATGAAGTGAAGAGTAATGAGGAAGGGTCCCATAGTTTTTAACATGAGTGGCTACATGCACATTAATTTTGTCTAGGGTAGGAGCCATAAGATACTTATGGGAGAACCTATTAGGGTGGGTAAAACTCATCATATGTGTTGAATTCAACTTAATTTTGTCTTAAAATAGGAATTTCATGATGAAGGAGAGAGATTATGGAAGATAAAGATGATGCAAAATAAAAAGATGAGAAGGATATAGATAAGAGTATAGAGTCAACTAGGTCAACATAGTACTATAAACAAGAGATAGAAGAGTACAGAGTCTACCAGGTTGACTTAGTACTGGAAGCAAGAAAAAAAATAGTCTGATAAGGATATAGAGTTGAATAGGTTGACATAGTATTATAACTTGATAGGCAAAAATGAGTATTGGGTCAACTAGGTTGGCTCAGTACTAAAGTTAGGGAAAAAGATAGTTTGTAAGAGATCATGTCAAATAAAATTATAGTGTATTGAAAATAGGTAAATTTTATTTCAATGTAATTGAAGTAAGAAGTGAAAGAAAACACATAAAAAATTGGATCAATGACAATGATCCAATTGGCACACAACACAAAACCTTGCACCAATGTTGGATAATACAAGTGTTTACAATATTACATATAATGATTAGAGAGTAAGCTATCAATTGAAAAGTAAATGCTAACTAAGTGGTCATCCTAAATGTTTTTAGATTATTATAAAGTGTTATTTTAAGTGCGATAAAGAAGTTGGCTGAAAGTAGGGAAGTAGAAGGCAATTTATAGATAGTTTTAGGACATTTAGGCTGAAAGGGATCTATGTTGGCAATGGTACTAGCTTGGTATTAGGGCCTAACCCATCACTTCACAATCCCATAATGATAAGGGTGTTGGGTGCTTATCCAATATATACCATTAATCATGTGTTTATACTTATCCAAAAAACCAAGTTGGCTTCCCCCTTGGTGATGGAATCCAAGTAGGTAGGCCTTGGGAAGACAAATTTTAAATGCATTTTCAAATTATGTGATTTGGTAGTGTGTGAAAAAAAGATAAAAATAATGTAACTAAATGGTATATTGAAAAACCACCTAATTAGACTATGTGAGCTAATTTAAGCATGAAAATAGCTAAAAATGAAAGTGTCAATTAAATACTAGCATTTATTTGTTAATTCCCAAATTAATAATGGTACAAAGTTAGTTCAAATGACACTATATGCAAACATTATATAATAGATTCGATAAGGTTGCTACTTTAATGTAGAAGTAAGAGTCCTTAATAACTAAGTTGACTAGGTTGACTTAGTCTTTTAGATAAAAGACAAAATACAAAACTAAGTCAACCAGGTTGACTTAGTTTGTTATAGGATTATAGTTTTGAAGATTGTAAACTTGCAAAAAATAAAATTATAATGAAGTACTTAATTAAAAGAGAGAGAGAGAAAGTAACCTTGAAGATGTTGAAGATTGCAAATTTTCTATTGAAGTGCCTTGAATATTGCTTATAAGTTATGCTAACTATGTCCATTGGGTTGACCTAGTTTTATGAAAACTATATTTATTGAATCCTATTAAGATGACTGAGTTGATCTATTTGACTTGGTTTATTATCTGGATGCTAACTAGAATACTGAGTCAACTTGCATAAACTTAGTTTGTTATTCTAGATGTTGTTTGAGAGACTAAGTCAACCTATTTGACATAGTCTATTATCTATAATAGAATAAGAATACTATATTGACCTACTTAATATAATAACTTATGTCTGATGAAGACCTATATAGAAAGAACAAAGTTAGTTTGATGTGATTGTGTGTTAAAACTGCACACATAAGTTAGAAATATACCATCCTAGTTGATCTAGTATCATGAATATAGAAAAATAATAAAATGATGGAAAGAAAAAGCATGAAATAAAACCTAAAAGGGTTATATTTATGTTAGGTTCACTAGAATGTATGCAATGAGAAATGCATCAGATCCATAAATCAATCTTATCTCAGAAAAGATAGATCCTACTTACACTTCTAATTGGGGATACATTAGATAATCAGGGACATGACCAATATGGATCCACTAGATCAAATTATGGGATCTCTTACCACATTAATATTACTAGGAAGGGTTCCAAAGCCTCCATTCAAGTAAAAATATGTAATAACCCTAACTTAATCCTATGTTTTCATATTCACTATACTAATAACAAGTAAAACAAAAATCTAATCTAGTGCTCACCAAAGCTTATAGAATAAAATGGGGTAATAAACACTAAATTAAACATGTATAGGAGACAAATACTCAAGTAAATGTATATGAAATACTAATGCATATAATATAATTGCAAATCCATATCTATCTACTATTACAAAGGAGGAACAAAGTTAGGAATACTTACCTTTTTAGATGAACTCACTGAACCTCAACATCTCCTTTGGCCAAAGTGTTTTTTAAGAGGTTTTTGTGGTATTTAAGTATTACAAGGATAAATTAGATCTGGGATACACAACATATCAATGCATCCAAAATACTTCACCATAAGATAAGAACCATATCTCCAAAGAAAGTATGAAACCCTAATCTTGCTTCTCAAATAGAATAGTGGATAAGCATATGTAAAATATATCTTACATCTTATTATCTTCTCTTAGAAATGATGAAATGATTATGTTTATATAGGTATATCTAACCTTAAACCCTTCCAAAAGTTTTGGCTGACAAGGTCGACTCGATCAACCTAGTATTGTTATTGACAAAAACTCACTAGGTCACAGACTAGGTTGGCCTGGGGCTAACCTAAACCCTAAATAAGTTTTTTCAATAAGAATATAAGGTTAGCATAGCTGAAATAGTCATGTGAAATATTAAAAATGGGTTTAGGTTAGGAAAATGGATACTAATGGTGGTAAAAAACTAGAGGAGTGTGCAAAAGAAAAGTCCAAGCTTAGGGGAATGGTTTTTAGGAGATAAGTGTGTAGATAAAAAGTGGTAAAAGGGACAAAAATCTTGAAAAGTATCAATTGTCTGACCAACCCTTTCTCAGTTCACCCCTTAAGGCATGCACTCAGAGATATTGATACTCAGTGGGTTCCTATAATATAGAGAACATCATTAATGGACAAAATATTGAAAATATTATATGTATACACAAATGAGTTCTTCAAATTTGAGGCTTGCAATGAATAACAACTTAATAATAGAAAAATAGAGAAGTGTAATAATTTTATTTGACCCTAATTATCCATGTGATGACTAAACATTGCTTACATATCCAACGCTCCAAAGAGGGAAATCAAGACCATGTAGTTCTTCAACTTAGAGTGATTTATTCAATTATGTTCTTTTGACTATATGAATACATCTAAAAATGAATTGAATACTTGGTTGTGCTTTACTTTGGATTGGATAATAAAATATTTTGGACTTGGATAAGGATTGATTCAAATGATTAGAATTATAATTGGAAAGAATAGGGAAACTTTGCTCAATGTGCAGGAGTGTAAGTGTTCCTCTACATTAAAATTTCTATGTGGTAGAATAGGTGACTTGAATGCACCTTTATAGCAATCCAAAAGGGAAAAATCTCGTGATACCTATCCTAAAAACATGAATCAAACTATAAGAAAAGGTTTAAATTTTAAAAATGATCATTAGAAGAACTAAGGACCAAAACATCCCATAGGGAAAAAAATATTTTCCACTATTGTCCCCTACTATATGTTTTAGTCTTAAGGGAAATATGTGACTTTTGGGGCTAGGGATGTTTATACATATGCTTAAATGGGTTTTTAGTAATTATAACATTTATTTAAGCATAAGACAATAATTTTGAAATAAATAAGTCCATATAAGTGCTTAAGATAAAGTGAGGTGGCAAAATAAGTTTAGATTAAGTGTTCAAGTCATTTAAAGTGAAATAGGGCCAAAATTGATATTATTAAGTATTTTAAATAGTCCCAATACTGATATTATTAATTATTCATGACCAAATTTGAGTGACTACAATTTTCATTATATGGATGGGTATGAAAGAGCCATTGATTTTTAAGGGTGGGGATGTGTGTCAAACATAAGAGGGAGAAATTATTTAGGACAAATCACTATGAGATCTTAAAAAATTAGGAGTAAAAACTTATTAATTAAGATTAATTGATTTCAAATATTTTTTAGCTTATTAGTGGGTGTGATGGAGACATGGATTTTTCAGTGCATGTGCCTAAGTCATTCATATCAATAATTAGGTGTGACTAAGTCATTTATTTTTATAAGTGGGATGTGAATGTGCATATGATAATTATAATGGTATAATTTATGACCATTTAACCTTATTTTTGATTTAATAGTGTCTAATATGTATGAAACTTTTAAAGATTATTTAGATTACAATATATGGCATTTAAGCATAAATCTAAATGGAAATAAAAATTGATAATTAAAATTGATAAACTCACATATGATAAATATATTAAGTACATCCAATAATGATATATATATCTTTTTAGTTTCTATTTGAATGTATCTTGTGTTTGATAGTGAGAAACAAGATAAAACAAGATTGCGATAACTCAAATCTAGCAACAATGTCTAAGGTTATGTCTAGATATGTTTTCACTCCTTGGAAAATATTACAGTGTGGACATATTCATTAATAATGGATTTGTATGCTATGAATTTGAAAAAAAATTAACTACTATGTAGAATGTGCATTTGTTTGTTGAGATGGTTAAAGTATCTATTTTCTAATAATGCCATGAATAAATCATTATTTTCCTTCTCTTTGTGTTGGAAACCCTAGGGGTACTTACAAGAGATATAAACTTGAAAAAATAATGGAATGTGTAATGGGATGAGATGACCCCAATCACCCTGATTGATGATCGACCACTTCCTACATACAAGATACTCCAAGGAGGAAACCAAGCCCAATGTAGTTCTCTTACCTAGTGTGATTTTGCAATTATACTTCTTGACTATTTATATGAAGCTATAACTTTGGCTTTGATACTTGAAAATGTTATCTATTAACTTTATTTGGAGTGATTAAAAATTTATTTGAGACTTATCCTAGTGATTGATCTTGAATTTTTGAAGAATAGGGTATATTTGCTCAATGTGAAAAAGTGTAATAAATATATGCCAAATAGATATATAGTCCCTTAATGAATGAAATATAATTTTTATTTAAAGTGATAATTTTGAATAATTTCCTTTATTAAACTTGAAAAATATTTAAGCTAACCAAAATGAATATTTCAAAATTTATAAACTAGTTGTTAAATGGCACTGGTACTAGTTGTACTAGGTGGACAAGTCCTCGATAATAAACTTATCTGCATAGCACAAACTTATCACATAAAATTAGGGACTTGTTTCCTAAGGTTGGAAGCAATATGATAATCATATAAATTAGTTTTAGTATTGAATTAAAATTTCTATGTAGTAATGATGGCTAATAGAGGGGTCAACCCCACATATAGATAAATGTCTACGGGAATGATGAATAAGAGTCATGTATGTGAGTGTAAATCAATTAGTTTAATAAATGTCAAGAAATAACATTATTAAGTACTTGTGACTATATTTAGACATCTACATCTCCCAAATTATAGTAATGAAATTTATAGAGTAAATGAGAAAGATATACCTGAGTGTGTACAACACACTTTGTCTTTGACAAGAAGCTCTAATTTTATAAGGCGCTCCATTTATAAAACCCTACAAGAACACATGATGTAGTTACTATCCATATTTAAAATTTAAAAAATATGAAATATGAAATTTGAAATTGAAAGGAGAGAAAGGAAGGAGTACACTTATAGGGAGATGAAATCATGTTTCCATGTAATTTGTAAAATATGGCGTTCCCTATTGAAGCATTGGATAAATGTGCCCTTTTGTCAAATCACTTGGAGAGATGGTTCCTCATGGTGGAAAATTAGTGAATTTAAAGTGATCAAGTACCAATTTTTAATAACTAATCAATAACTTTGAGTTGGAAAGATGTATTTCCAACTCTCATAAATGAGAAGTACCCATTGTACTAATCTAAAAGAAGGTGGAATTATAAAGGGTTCTTTAGAAGTGATGCCAAGGTTATTGAATGTCATTAGACTTGAATGCACATCACCCATAATAGAAGATGGAATAATAATAATGTGTTTGTTATATGTAATGTCAAGGTTTTTTAATGTCACTAGACTTGAACTTACATTACCCATAAAAAATGTATCACATTATTACAGATGTATCTAGATTTTAATTGCATGATCAAAATAAAATGAAGGATATTATGTTCCCATCATGATTGGAGTGATAATATATTTGAATTGAAATATTAAACATTTTCCTTTGAGTTATTAAGATTTATTGTAGTTCATATGCACATGAACTAGTATCATGCCTTTTTCCTTTGAAAATTTTATATATGTGCATGAACCAACATCTTTCCCCCTGAATTTGTGATAAATGATATAGGATTCCATGATTATATATGCTTAGTTATAATTGTGTGTGAAACTTATAATTTTTGTTCCTATAACTATTTTTCATATGCTTATGCATCCAAGTGTGAAGGAATATATTCTCAAGTTTTTAAAAAGTGAGTTTGTATGCATGTCATATGCCTCCATAATCTATATAAATGTGTCAGTATCTATCATGTATCTATTTTTATGAATTACTTTGAATATTTTAAACCTATATTTTGTCATATAATTTTATTTTATGCTTATGGAGGCTAGAGTATCTATGATAAGCCCACTATAATTCCCCCTTTTTTAGAAGAGGGGTGTAATATACAAATCACTCTTTTCAAAAGAAGAGTTAACTATATTATGTGATAAAGATATAATCATGTATAATCATGTGGAGATTATGTTATCATAGTAATGTAATTGTCATTGAAGCATTATGTAACATATTGAATGTGAGGTATATAAGTGTCATGTCTATATAGATTTAGCAATGAGGTATGCAACAAGTAACCATCTCTAAATAACACTATGCAATAGAGGTGCATGATATGAATCATGGCATCACTAATCAAGCTCAACAATCATAATAAGAGTAACACATAATGTCATTCAATGTCACACATAAGGCCAAAGGCCACATATAAAGGACATGACCATGTCACAATAAATAAGACCCAAGGCCACTTACAATGGACATTAAGAATGTCACAAAAGGGACATAAATATGTTACATACATAGGGCCTAGTGGTCACACATAATAAGTAATCAAATTATAACCTATAATTTAAGAAATTAATTATATTAAAGGAGCATAAAATAAGTGAAAACTATTCTACACCATCCGTATCCATCAATGTTACATCATAACAAAGTATCATATCCATGTATCATAACCTAAGATATGAGTCATTATCAAGACACTTTTAATATATGTATCTCAACATGGTAGAGAGGTTATAAATAGATATAACATGTGATAATGTAACATATAGAATAATATTCTCCCAACATAGGAATGGGCAATGGGTAGAAGAGATTCCAACATTTATGAATCCATGTATACTATGTATGTATTGCATTAAAATCATATACCTCATGAAATGCATGTGTTTATGAAAAATAATATTCTATATACTAAACATGTGATAAATAACACATGTAAAGAAGTAAAGTAACAACTCATGTCATGCTCATGTCTTGATTTTGTTTTTGAAATAATTGATTTTTTTTACATTATATATATATATATATATATATATATATGTATATATATATATATGTATATATATATGTATGTATATATATATATATATATATATATATATATATATATATGTATATATATATATATATATGTATATATGTATATATATATGTATATATGTATATATGTATATATATGTATATATATATATGTATATGTATATATATATATGTATATGCATATGTATATATATATTGAATTTTTGAAATACTTGATTATTTTTTATATTTTATAACATATATGCAAGGGCAAGTAGCAAGGATTTAAAAATAAAAGAATGGGATGGATCCAAATAATTTGTAAAACATGTTAATGCATAGTGTGCACTAAATGTGATAACATGGCTACATGAAGGAAGTGAAAGAAAATAATATGTCCCCATTGTATATGTTAATTGAAATAATGTAGTTCAATATTGTATTTGGAGACAAGGATTCACATGCCCATAGTAGGAAATAATCAATGTACTCATGTGATATGTAAATGTATATGATAAAGTAATCTCAAATGAAATCCATAAAGGCATGCGTTAGATTCAAGGTAGGATAAGAGTCATAGATGTTTTGATCAAGATAACAATCAAGAGGAAAAGGACAAGGGAAAACATGTCAAAGGGATACAAAAATGGTCAATGAAAGAACATATGAACACATGTATGTAAGAATATAAGATTATAATATACAGGCAATCAATAAATCATCAAGAGCTTATGTAGAATATGCTATCTGTAATAGATTATGTGTGGTGAACTAACCCAAGGAATTAATCGAACCATTTTTAAGTGAGAAATGTACACAATATGGATCCTTATGAATAACTGAACTTTAATCTTACACTTTTGATATTTTACTATTATAAACACTCACACTAACATGATATACACTAATTTTGATATATTTCATAAAAAATGCAAAAGTAGTTGTACCATGTATTAAAATTTATTTTTAAAATTTATAATCTTTTGAAGTCATAGTTTATGATTTGTTTGTTTAATTTGAATAATATTAATCTCACAAAATGGTAACACCCACTCAATGCTAAAATGTGAAATAGTCTTAATCTTTAACCAATGTTTCTCCCATATCTCTCATCCATGATCTTCCTAGTTTTGCATTGTATAGATCTAAATTAGGGTTAATGTGAAATATAAAAGAAAATGTTTTGAGTCTAAGTGTTAATAAAAAATTGATGGATCCAATGTCATACTAAGTCATGGTAATTTTCCCAAATGTTGGCTTTCATACTCAAGATATTGGAGAAGTGTCATGCTACATATATTAGCTTCATGACAAGATACATTCTAAAAATTAGTATATTTCTTGCCATCAATGTGAGGAATAATAATAAAAAGATATATATATGAGGATTATTTAGCCTTTTTAACTATATATTTATTTTGAATGCCCTTTATGAGGATCCCTATTTTAAGGATGTTTTATTAATTATCTTGATTTTTTTTTGTAATTTGTCTTTTAGTAACTTATCCTTTTCAATTCATTCCATTTTTAACCTTTATTTCTCTAATTATTCCTTTTTTAACCTTTCTATCTCTAATTTTGGATCTTGTAAACTTTCTTGCTCTGATTTTGCCCTTTGTAACTTTTCTTGTTATAATTTTTCATTTTGTAATATTTCTTGTTCCAATCTTGCCTTTTTAACCTTTCTTTCTCTAATTTTTCCTTTTGTAATCTTTCTTGTTCTAATTTTGCCTTATGTAACCTTTCTTGCTCTAATTTTGCCTTTGTAATATTTCTTCCTCTAATTTTTCCTTTCACAACCTTTCTTGTTTCTTATGTTCCATTTTTTATTTTTACACTTGTTCCTTAGGAGATGTAATCATAGTGTGAGTGGGCTACTTGATTGACTTATCTAGTATAGGATCACCATTATTAATTATATTTTGTATTTTTTTCTTCAAATCCCAAAAATTATCCATATGATGTTTACAAATTTTATGATACACACAATAGTATTTTGATATCCTTAAAGGATGCATATGAGGTAACATGACTATCTTGTTTAAAATAATTTCTCTTATAATCTCACTTGAACTCTTATTTGCCTTATATACACTTTTTAATCACTAGTTATATTTATATGCTTTTTGGATTCCAATCTTGATTTGAATTATTTTAAGGTAGAAATCATATGGATGGAGATGTAGATATGTGATTAAAATTAGCATGTTATAGATTCTTTGTTTATGTGATCTTATTTTCAAGTGATGTGATCTTTGAACTGAAATATTGATTTTAATTTTGAAACTCTTCTATGGACACTCTCATAGTGGCCATTTTATCTTGAATGGATTCATAAGCACAAGCCTTAGGTACTTATGATTGAATATTCATATAAACCTTATTGAGAGGGTTTATGGGAGGTGGATGGGGATGAGGGGGAACATTAAAATGAACTCTATTTTTACCATAGGAGGGGACACCTTAACTTTTGGCATAATAATAACATGGACCTCTTTGTTTAACCCTTTTTGAAAAGAGTTAAAAGAGAATAACCTATTCAACTAAGGAATAAACTATTCTAAAATTATGCTAGTTAAATAATTCAGATTCATAATATTTTGATACAATATTGAATTATTAAAATATTCTAAATATAGAAAGTATAATATAAAATAATAATTAGATTGATTAAACATGAATAAGGAATAATATTTATCTTATTAAATGATTTTTAAGCATACATAATAAGTGTATGTGTATAAACCATTATGATGATGCTCATATATGACTCATCAAATTCTAGAAATTAGCTATTTATCAGTCTAGAAAGTAAATTCAAAATAGGGACATTATCATCAATGCTTCTATCTTAAAATTGACACTTTTATCTTATATGGAATAAAATTAATTTTATATAAATTCCATATGTGATTTTTAAGATTTAGTATCACCTTGTAGATTATCTATTTGAATCATGTGCATAGGTTTTAAATATCATTATGTAGCTTAAAACCCTAGGTCCTCAAATTAGGGAAATCCCCCTTAAAAAATAGAGGGTATTAAACTCAAGTGAATTCAAACTAACCTCAAAGACCCTTTTGTCAGTCAACGCTACCTACATAACCAATACTATAAATAAGGCCTTAGACCAATGTAGTTCTTCCCCTTATATGGGATTATGTGTGAACAATTATACAATTTACAATATGCAAGTGCATGTAATGATATAGTTTGTAAGACAAAAAATTCTCATGGTATATTATTTGAATACTTCAGACCTATAATAATAATACTTCTATGGCTAACTTAGAAATAGGGAAGAATAGGGTAGTTTTTAAAGATTGAGAGGTGTTTTTCCTTTATATAATAAGATGTGTGCTTGATTTGTACTTGATCTTGATTGATGATAATTAATGGTATTTGAATTGTATTTATACCATAACTTTTTATATGATCTCATGAGAGGGTTAAAATAATACCATAAGATGACCCACACATGTCAAAACATTGCAAAATTTAACCATTTGTAAGGTTCAGACACTAGCATTAGACCTAGGACACTAGCATTGATGTTAGTGTCCTAGTCTAGATGGTAGTGTTTAGGAGGATAAATAGTTGGTGAATTATTGTAACTACCAGAGTAGGATATTAATTAGGATTTGTATATACTATGGGATATAGGTGATTTAGGTAATTAGAATATTAGGGTCAGATTATATAATAAGCATTTGGTGATAATGAGATGGTGAAAATGAGCCTTTTAGTAGTGGGAATATCCTAAAATGAAGGTTTAAGCCATGGGTTATATTTTTCAAGTGTATAAGACTAACATATCATGTAAAATATAGATTTAACATTTACACTCCTTAGTGGGAAAGTAACTATTGACACCTTGAGAAAAGATTAAAGGAATGATAAAATTATCCATAATTGGCAAGTGGATAGGGTTTTATGATTAGTTCTCCATTTTAATCTATTAGGCCTTAAACAAAATATTTCAATATAGGCAAGGCCTAATTCAAATAAATAAACAAGCATGAAAGGATTGCCTTAACAAGGGTTAAATAAATAACTAACCACTCCAAGAGATCCATTATGTATTTTTTAAATCCAAAAGGTTTTTTTGATAGAACTAATAAATAGATGAAACCCATAAATTAATTTTAAAATAGGTACATTATTCATCCTCTAGGAAAAATTTATTAAAAATAATAAATTATAAATTCCAAAAAATATGTACAATATTTTTACAAAGAAATATAGGGTTTTCATACACTAAATAAGACTAGAAAAACTTTGAGTGTTTGAAAGAAATTGCATTGATCCAAATATTAGTAAATCAAGGAATAAACCTAATAGAGGATACCTTAATATGAGAATGACTGTAACTAGGTAGGGTGTGTATGATTCATGGGCTCTTAGATATGCTGATCCCAGTTGTAAATATGAACTTGCTATGGAGGATTCCATTATCCTATTTCCACATTATTATATGTTTGAGTTATGTTAAGAGTAACTTATCAGGGCTAACCACTTAGTAATTCACTAAAAAACTCAATAGATGAAAACTTCCTATGGCTAAAAAGCAAAAACCCTATGTGTTTACAATATACCATGAGGTATGTGGAAACTAAAGTCTATATATAGTGTTTTATGATGGCTTGAGTATTTGAGTAGCACCCCTCACACCATGACTTAGGTAAAAATGAAGACCACTTTTCCCAAAATGATAGTTCCTTTGAGTTTTAAAACTTACGGAACATAGTTCTAAAAATCAAGAAAGAAAATAAATAGAAAACCATCAGATGAAAATATTTTGCGTATGAAAATAAAAAATTCAATCTAAAACCCTAGGACAAAAATTTGAAAAGCAATTCTTGAAAAAATGTATGGTCACCAATATGTTTTACCTTATTTTTTATTTAATAGTGTTTAATAATATAAAAATTTGAGAGATTATTCAAATTAAAATAAACAACATTTAAAAATAAATCTAAATGTAAAATAGAATTGATAATTAAAATTGATCAAAAAGTGGCATATGTAAAACTTAATAAGTATGATCAATATGATATACTTAGCTTTTTTAGTTTATGGTTGACTATGGAAGGTATTTGATTGTGAGAAATAGGATAAAACATGATTATGACAACTTGTATCTAGAATCAAGGACTCTCACTATGTCTAGACAAGTCTGCACTCCTTGGACAAAAATGTAGTGTGGCCCTATCCATTGACTATGGATTTACCTACTATGAAGTTGATGAAACTATAAATATTCTATCACCTATGATTGTGTCTACTAAGAGGGATAAGGTGTATCGATTATGTTTGTGCCACATAAATCTTTATTTTACTTCTCTTTGCCTTGGAAACCCTAGGGGAACTTGTGATAACTAGAAACCTATAAAAAAGGGGAAATGTAATGGGTTGAACTAACCCTAATCACCTTTGTTAATGATTGAATATTGCCTATGTATCTAAATACTCTAAGGAGAGAATCAAGCCACACATATTTCTCCCACCTAGTGTGATTATGCAATTGTGCTCCTTGAGTATATGGATGAAACAATAAATTTGGATTTGATACTTGACAATGTTATCTCTTGATTTGATTTGGAGAGCTTCAGACTTTATTTGAGACTTATCCTAGTAATTGATCTTGAATTTGAGAAAAATGGGGAAAATTTGCTTAATGTGAAATAGTGTAAAAGATATATTCCAACTAAATATGTAATCTCATAATGAATGAACTTTTATTTGTATTTCTAGTGAGCATTTTGAATAATTTCCTTTAACCAACTTGAAAAAAATGTAAGATGATCCAAATGAATATTAATTTTTTTGTAAAATAGTTGTTAAATGGTATGGGGACAAGGCCTCACTAGGTGGACAAGTCCATGATAGTAGACCTGTTTGCCTACTGTGGACCTACCTTATAAAACAAGGGAAAACTATTATGAGGTTGGAAGAAGTATGAGAACGATATAATGTAGTTTGCGTATTGAATTGGAAATTCCTATGTAGTAGTGATAGCAAACAAAGGGTTCAAGACTGCATATGAATAAATGGATATAGGAATCCAAACTTCAATTTCAATCCTTTCAAAATCTTAACCAAATAATATTAGCATTCATGAAGCATACACATCATTTATAACAATGAATAATAGATAATGTAATATCATACACACAACACAAGATCTATGTGGGAAACCCTCTTGGGGAATAAAATGCACTCTTAAGCCTAAAAACACAGAATAATTATCTTATAAGGTATTACAAACATGAGACTGGTTAAGTCCTTCTAAACAAAATTTAGTGAAATAATAATTTCTCAAGGATCACCTATCCATAGGATGATCAAGTCCTTCTGACCACCTATTGGTCAAGTCCTTCTAACTATATTTAGTGAAAAACTTGTTTCATAAGGAGAAACTACCCATAGGATGATCAAGTCCTTCTGACCACCTATTGTTTAAGTCCTTCTGACCTAGATGTTAAGAACCCTCCCAACACCTATGAAATAAACATCTCCTTAACCACTAATTGCTTGTCAATATGATGGAGATACAATGTATATCAACCCTCTTCAACTCTACACACTACATAGTCCCACTTTGATCTACCTCTCAAATCAACCACCAAGCACTCATAAACATCATCTATCCTTCACTCATCCACAATATTTAAACCTAAAAGAGCACTATTATGACATCAAAAACATGACCTATAGGTCATACACATAGTCCTTAATCTACTCTAAACTTTAACCCATCCACTAGGCACACTCCCTCTCTTCTATCCTTCACTTCACAACACTCTACTCTATTCAACACACACAAGCCTAGAAATCATCTTTGATTTCACTATTTATATAACCTTCATGAATAATACTTTTTTGGTTGGCCATTATACATGACTTAACCCTTAAGGCTTATAAAATATGAAGACCTAGCTTAAAACCATCCTTATATGTTAGACATAGCATCCATGGGTTACCCTTAAGCAACTACAAATTTCAATTAGGCCTTAATAGCCCTTATAGGTCTAATGGAGACTTATTCACCCATTTAACACTTCAATGAGAAAAATAGAAACATGAGAAAACTTAAAAATGCATAGGTCCACTTCATATGACCCCTTAGTCATTCGCAAATGATTACAGTCATCTATACTCACCTCTATGTATGCTCAATCTACTAAAATATTAGCCTTATACATAAGAACACCATGAATAAACACACAATCAAAGTATCAAGCATTATTAATACTCAATATGGATTGGTTAAACCTATAAAATACTCATATATCATCCTCATGTATTTTAAAACACTTTCCAATAGATAAATCACCTTGAAACATCTAAACAACATCAAAACAAGCTCAATTATCCTTCTTGGGTCACTTACTGAACATGGTCAAACACATAGTCAAATTTAGAACTCAATATATTTGACTATAGTAACATTAAAACCTTATAACTAGATTATATATATTTATCATGGATTCCTCTTCAAATTTTCTTTTTTACATCACCTTCAAATTCATCCTAGATCAAAAGTTATAGGCAAAATACTGTAGACTAGTTTTTTCCCTTTGTAAATTTAAATGCCAATGGTCACAGTTAAACAATAAACACTTTGTTATCATCTCACTACCTTGCATCTTAGATCAAACATGCACCATTTATATCCTTAGAATTAGCTCAGTCTTTACCTTTCATTACTCATCATTGGATCTTCATCTTTACTATTTGACTTAATGCACTCTGCCAATCTCTTTAGAAGTAGCTCGGTCTTTACCTTTACTCACTATTAAACATCAAACACATGTCATCACCTCACTACTTCCTAAATATTTATAACATACATGATCTATTGATCTCATCAATAGAATATTAAACTTTATCTTGTTAACCATTAGACACTTTGAAATAATCTCACTCAATATGCACCATTGATCTGTATTTGTACAAACACTCACTCACTGTTAGGTCTTAGAAATAGTCTGATCTTTACCTTAGTTTTACGTTAAACTTCAAAAACTTGTCATCATCTGATAGTTTCCTAATAATTTGGAATAAACATGATCCATTGATCTATTCAAAATTATTTTGGAATTTAACCTTGTTAAACATCTATCACTTTGACCCATTTGACTCACTACTCATCATAGATCTGTATGTACGAATACTCATGAACCATTAGATGTCCATTTGGTCATGATCTTTACCTTTTGAAAATATGGCTAAGTATGGAAACCATTAACATCTTCTTGGAAGACCAACTTTTCACAAATATATCTTTTTCTATACATAACCTCTCAATCTAAAAATTAAACCATACGATCTTCTTTCATAGAGGAATCCATCCATGTAAAGAGATGCTCATAGAAATTTTTCTCATGTGAGATATGCCATCATCAAACTAATTAATTTGATATATTTTAAACTTAGACATTTAATTCATTTAATCTCAGATTTATTTCATATTCTTGATTTGTGATGTGATGAAATGTGGACCATTAGATCTACCTTTGTAAATTTGGCTAAGAATAGGAACTTAGTGAAATCTATGTGAGAAGCCAAATTTGCACCATTATAAATTTTGTTTAACTTAATATTATGAAATAAAATTTGAACCATGTGATCACATTTCATAGGGGAATCCATCCATATATCAATATTCTCTTGTATACTTTCTATGCACATATGAAATATAACACCATCAATATGCCTACTAAGATTTTTCTACGATAGACTTGAAATGTCTAGGTGAACATAACGAAGAACTAGATGAATACCATGAAATTTAATAAGATCTCAAATAATCCTTGAACTCTGATAGGACCCCTCACACATGATCAATACTTTAGATTTATCCCTAATCATCTCTAAATATTCAAACTCTGAAGCTCAACCAAGCCTACTTCAAGCACACTAAGACAAGCACACTGCACACATTGTCATTGAAACTTATACTATCAAGATACATCATCCACTCACCTAGAAACCTCCATGACATCACTAAAAAATCTTGGGGAATCCCTTTCTTATTTCCATTATTCCTCTATGTGTTAGCGATATTCTAGTTCTAGAGTTTCCTTTGCCAATATCAAAAATATTAATGTTTCACTTGAGGAATTGATATCTGAAATTGGTGATAATGAGTGTAATTTCATCAAAATAAAGTCCCAAAAAGTGTTCAATGATATGTAAATTTATAATAAACATATGAATACTTTTCACAAGGACCACCTTCTCCCTCTTTAGTGTTAAGGATCTAATATATCTCTAGTTATGTGCAAATTTACCCCTATTATTCTCACCATCCTGGTGATGGTAGTGGGTTATTAGAATATTAAATAAAAAATCCCATACCCTTTAATGTTTCAAGTAAGGAAACCTAATTAATTTACATGGTTCAAACAATGTCCACCTAGGCACTACTATGAAACCCAAGATGGTTAAAACTAGAATACATTTTTATAACAAATAAATATAAATTTTTATTGTGAGTTCATAAACATATTTTCCTAGGAATATAAAAAAATCAAGGGATTGGATACTAACATCTTTTTTCAAAATATCATGATAAATTTTAGTGCACAACCTTTTTTTTTTAAAAGTGGTGACTCATGGCTTCTCAAGTTTGCCAAATCAAAGCCATTGTTTTTCCACACTAGGTTTCTAACATCATCCCTATTTTTTATAAGAATGAGATTGTGTATATTTGAATTAACTTCAAAAATCTTCATTGGATTTAGCAAAGGATATTTTCCTACTCTTTTTATTGAAAAATATTATAGATTCTACTGCTAATTTATGGATACTTTATCTCATGTATGATTTCTATAGGTATAAATAAGTTCAAATTATACCACATAACCAACACAATATTACATTCACTACCCCTTTAGGTGATTTTTATTATGCCATCATGCCCTTTGGTCTAAGCTTTTATGGTGACACCTATAATCATGCCATGAATCATAATTTTAATGAAATCATCCCTAAGATCATGGAAATATATGTTGACTATCTAATAGGAAAATATCATAAATGTGAAGACCACTTTTGAGAACTTAGACTCGTCTTAAAGCATATCTATGAGCTACATATCACTCTAAATATTAATAATTACATTTTTGGTGTCTACACTATAAATATTCATAGTTTCATTTTTTCTTATTGAAGCATTGAATTTTATCTATATAAGATCAAAGTGATCCTTGATATACCTCCTCACAACCTTGTTTAGTTTTAGTCATTATTAGAATGGTAAAACTTCCTATGACACTTATTTGAGGATTATGTGTATAAGTTTATAACCCTTTCTCATCTTATTCACAATAAAAATCAATTATTATGGAATCTTAAGGGTCATGTCACACCTAAGGGGTTAAATCATATGTTTCAAAACCTACAGTATTGATGGTGCAAATTGAGGAAAGAGGGTTTATCTTATATACCTATGTCATTGATCATTAAATAAGAGGCATGATCCCCTAGAAGGTAAATAGTGATATATAAATATTTATTACATATATTACATGTATGTTGGTTATAACCTTAGCTATAATACTATTTTGATATAGTACCTTGTTTCTATCTTTATGAGTAAGAATCTTAAACATTATATGGTTGGGAAAATAGTTAATATCATAATATAATGTTATCCAATTTTTTATTTTATTGTAAAGAATACCATACAAATTAGCACTATGAGGTGGATCATGCTTTTTCAAGAGTTTTAACTTTGTATCATCAATCACAAGTCTAATAAAGGCTTAGATATATCTGATCAATTCTATAATTTTACATTTTTTAGTAGTTCTCAATAAATTTTTGATGATTAGATTAATAATGATATGGTTTATGTTGTAGATGAGAGGGAAATATTTGACTATTTATGGTATCAAAATATCATGTTCTACCTATATGACCAATATTATCATGTTAAAATTTATTATCAATTATTATACAAAATCCATAATATCTTCATATGATACTTCATCATCAACATGGTCATATTTAAGTGAGGTAATAATGGTATGATCATATAGTGTATCATCCCTAAGGATACTTATCTTTCTCTCAAGGAATCTCTTGGTAGCACATTTGGTTGACACCCTTGTAGGTAGGACATTGATCAGTGAATTATTAGGATGGGATTATAATGTCTCACTCTTTTTAAGGATATCATATAATATGATAAAAATGTATTTTTTTCATGATTCATTTAAAATTTAGTTATAATTTAAAATTGTGACCTAATTTAGGTCTTAAATAAGATTAATTCACAAGGAAATAATTTCCTACTTACCCTTTCAAAACCTTAGTTTTATTAGCAACCACATTAAATTATAATAAATTAAAGGTTCAAACTTTGATTCTATATCACTACAAATATTTATGGAAAAAATTCTTAATTATAGTTTAAAATGAAATATTATGCTAATGTGTATATGGAGGCTTATTTTACATCAAAGGTTAAGTTTTTCTTTGAGAAACATGAATCTATGACTCTATGATCCCATTATGATTACCATGGTTTTATTTTATATCACATGATTCACTAACATTATGTACTCACATTTTTAACTTTTTGATATATGATCATGGTATATTCATGTATTATGTATAGAAAGGATGTGGATGAAAAATAAATATAATGTGAAGGATAAAGTTCAATGGATCCATGGATTTTGAAGAAATGATTTTTAAGGCACTGTAATTTTAAAATAATAAGATACCACCAAATAAATCACTTTGAGTGCACACAATAAAGGTGAAAGAGAAGGAAGACTTGGAACTCAACAAGGTTAGAGTACATAAAATTCCACTATGTGGCCATGATAGATTATAAAATGAAAAGAATAAGTAATTGAGTAGATATAAATGGCATATTGAATATATGATGCATTCATATAGTTCATGACCAATAGTTTGAACACTAAAATTTAACTTTTTAACTTTGTGATCCCAAGACTACACGATGGAAACATGTGGGATGATTCATATTTTTTAGATGTGACAAATACTATATACTCAGAGATAGATAAAGCTACAATGATGTGAATATACTATGTTTATTTTGATGCCTCCTTCCATTTATTCAAAATTAATAATATATTAAGGAATGAATCAAATAAGATCTATTATAGATTTTCTAATTTTAATGGAAAAGCTTAATTGTCATATGGTTATTAACGTCAATCAAATTATAATTCACATCATTCTTGATAATTATCTACATTGAAGATTAAGATAGATGTATAATGCTCATAAATTTATATAAACACATACAGACAAATTTTTAAACTTTGATAATTGAATTTTCATCAAAATAACACCAACTTTTCCATAGATACTTTATGATATCCCAAGTCAGTGCACCATATTCTTCAAGGTCTCCAAAATATTTTAGGGGGAAATTTTATTTTCCATATTGTTTGAAAAAAGAATTATAATTCATTATTTTATGAAATTGATGAATATCAAAAGTATTTTTAAGGTAAGGATACCACTCAAGTGAAAGAATAATATAGAGGCAATCGAATTACACTTAAGAGATAAATCCTCCCTTAATATGTAGAAAAACCAAAGGTATTTCGTTAAAAGGATAGTTTACTTAATATTTTATAAGCGTGTATTACATGATGATGTGATATAATCCATGAATATGAAAATATATTTGAATTTGTGGTAGGTTTATCATTTTATAGTTACTGTAAGTTTATCATTCCAATATTTGCCTACAACTAGGTCACCACTAGTAAATGGATAAGAGAGAATAATATAATGGAGGTATTAAAATATTAGGATATAAATATAGATAATTGGGTCAAAAAATTAATGTCTATGAATATAATATCAAGTTTTTTAGGCTTAATATTAGATTAAGAATGTTTTTAATAAATATATTATATGTAACTTCAAAAACTGATCATGTAAATAAATTATGGGTACATGTGCTTGTTATAATTATCAATGAAGATTAGAATCCTACCTTACAATAAATTATTGCATTTAATCTCAAATAAAAGTTTTATGGTGTTAAAGAGGGTTTTATTTTATACATAATGCATTATTTAGTGGATGTCTATTTTTCCATAGTGAAATTCACACATGTTAATTTCTCGAAGTGGTATATTATCTCTAGTTCACCTATTTATGTGCTATGCTTTAGGTTTTATGTATATATGTACCAAGAGTGTAT
The DNA here is from genome assembly GCA_037957365.1 of Torreya grandis. Classification (NCBI taxonomy): domain Eukaryota; kingdom Viridiplantae; phylum Streptophyta; class Pinopsida; order Cupressales; family Taxaceae; genus Torreya; species Torreya grandis. The sequence goes on along the minus strand of JARHVA010000782.1, from coordinate 3,372,158 downwards.
GCAATATATATGTTATCCTTTTTATCTACCAATTTATTTATAAATTAATGAACATCCTAGGATAAGTCTTTCTATGTAAATGAGGGAGTTAATTAAGAATTATTGTCATTCAAAACATGCACCCATGGATGATCTGGAGTGTGAGGGTTTTGATGTAGAGCATAGAATGTGAATTCCTTGCACATGGCACAAAGGGTTAAATGTTAGGCATAGAAGTGTTATCACTCACTTGAACATGTGGAGAATCAATTATCTCATCACAATTATGTGAAATTCCCCAAGATGTGGGACCCTTGCACTCCTTGGGATAATTCTCCAAAGTAGGCTGACTTAATTTTATTCTAAGTGTACTTGTTCAAGATCAATGCGTAGACCTAAATATTAGAAAGGTAAATATATCACTAATTTAAAACTAATATTTTTAGGGTAAAGAGAGGGAAAAGGTAAGGATTTTTTAAAAAGTGAAAGGTGATGCACCAAGAATAGAGTTTGCGCTTCCACTACCTTGGACACATTATAAATCTCAAAGAACAAGACACTATCACATAGAATCCAACATGGGCACTCCAATGCATAAGTGTTTCACATAGAGATAGGAATATAATGAAACATTAAGAGGGATGAAATATATCCATAGACAAGGCTTAGATAGATCTGAATGCACACAGAATATAGCCTGCAAGTGAGTTATAAGCTCCACATAGAGGCACTAAGAATGGACAATGATGAGAGGGGAAAACATTACCCATAGAAAAATATCAATAAACATAAATCAAATGTAGAGTGTAATAAAAATAGATGGAGGTTAACTTAATTTTCATTAAAATGTGAGATCTAACCAATAAAAATACTCTTAGAGGGCAAATTTTGGTAGTGTGAGGTTGCCTAAAAAATGTTAACTCTTATTACAATAAAGAACAAGGATTTTATAAGGGAAAAATCCTTTTATAATTAATTCACCCCTTGGGGTGGCATATAAATACTTTTAATTCTATTATATAACCATGCCCATGCTTCTTAAATTCTACCTAGTGATCTAGATTTGGGAGCTAGTGGCAGGATTCTTCTAGATCCACTTGCATGTCTAAGAATGGAAGATATTTAGAATAGTCAAAGGGGTGGCATATGATTATATTTTGATGTCTAACAATTGATTATAGATTTAATCATCTTGATAAGGCCTCAAACACCAGTCAATCACTTTATAACTACCTCTTTATACTTTTTTTCCACTTGTCAATCCTTTAAACTACTATATCACTACTATGCATCTAATAAAAATAAGTGCCTTACACCTTTTGGGGATATTTACATACTAAGGGATGTGTAGTTAGGCTATGTAATGAGACACAAGTTGGTGAAGGGAATATATGTAGAAGTACTCTATGAGGGTTGTATGAATTTTAACCCTTTTACACCAAATCCCCCTTGATAGTTATCTCAAGAATTTGCTTCATACTCGAGGTCCATATTAGTTTGTGAAGTAGCATGTGTGAAACATAGATCATAACCTATGATTTTTGAGAGTGCAAGAGTGTAACTCTACAATTTAGTGTGAGACTTAATTATGGAGTCATAAGGATTCTTTTGAATAGGAGTGCACAAGAAGATTGAAGATCCTAAGTGCACTCTTCATGATTTGGGACTGCTCCTTATGCACTTTTTTGTACAATATCTAAAGACTAGGAAATTTGCACCTTTGAACATGTGTGATATTTATGTTGTGGAAGATATCTATATGAGACATGCATTGGGAAACATCATGAACATGAAACAAAATTTAGTCAATTTATGGATCTACACTAATTTCTATAAGCGTGGGCATGGATGGGAAGCTTATACGCATATGATTGCTTTATAGAACTAAAAAAATCACACACACGTAAACATTATATAAGGTCCTTGTGAGTTTTGTGAAATCTAGGTGTGACTTAGAAAGTAAACACTTTTGGTGACCTCTATGGGCCACTTACTTCGTAAGCATGCATCTAGTAAGCTTTGAAGCAATCCATTGGGCATGAAGTCATTGAAAATTTTGATCATTTTTTTCTTGAACACATTGGATGCATATCTATGGCTTTGTAATAAACTATGATACCATCCACAAAAACAAATAAAACAACTATGTCAAATTATGCTTAGAGGAAAGAAGATCTAAGCTAAGCAGAACATTGCACACAAGTGCTTGGAGTAAATAAAATCTATCCTAAAATAATGTGCTCAAGGAACCTAGAGAAATGAAAACATCTAATCTACTTATTTAAAAACTATACATGAATCAATGGAGATAATGTTTAAGATGGATCCCATTAACTGGGATGGGTAGTTATGCTCCATTCAGTTTAGCGAGTTGGAAATGTTGGATTGCTTGCAGTTGATTATGGTATATATACTACTCTATATTGCATCAAATTTAGTATGCCTTATAAATTTAAATCTATTTGCATCCCATTTAAGCACTAAATTTACTTCTTGGAAACTTCTATTAGTGGCCCTTTTATTAAAAGTCCTCTTTATCTAGGCCTATTAAAGTTCCATAGTATGTGCATCTTATGCTTTAGACTCTTATATCTCCTTAGCTCTACTAGCCTTACTATGAGGGGATCAATTTTTAGCAACTCCAACTAATGGGTGAGTTCAAAAGAAGGAAAATCAAGGGATGTGGGAAATTAGGATTATATTACATAAATTAACTTGAAGGGTGAATTTCCCAACACTCTTTTGGGTGTGACTCGATTGGCCCAAAGGGAAGCCCTGAGCTTAGTATGCCAAGCTTGATTCTTATCCTTCATGGTCCTTTTTATAAAATTATTAATCATGGAATCAACCAAAATAGTACCTTGAGGATAATAAAGCTATGAGTTACTCAAATGGATGCTATGTTTGATGGCCAATTAATTGATCCTAGTTATAAGGAAGGCTAATGCATTATCAGAGATAATGGTGGTTGGAACACCAAACCTTGCTACAATGCCTTCATAAAAGTCTAATATGGATGTATCATTAGCCTCATTGAGTGCTACTACTTCCATCCATATTGTCAAATAGTATGTGGATGTGAGGATCCATTTATGCCCATTGCTTGATGGTGGGTTGATCATGCTTATGAAGTCTAGGCCCTACTACACAAAGGGCTGATCAACTTGTATTGGGCACAATGGTAAGGCTACAAAATTCTTTTACCTATGAAGAAGACATATTTTTTTCAACTTCATACATATGCATGTGCATACTTGAACATAGTTGGCCAATAATATCCATCTCACATAATATTTATGGTGGTAGTTTTGGGTGAATAGTGTCTTCCTAATGGCCCATCATGGAATTATTAGAGAATCATGTGTACTTGACCATGCTATATGCATCTTAAGATGTTTCCATTGACCTCTCTTATAAACAACACAACACATATGAGCACATAAGGGATGGATTGTAACATAAAGTACCTATGCTTAGCCTTATTCAAGCCAAATAGATATGAACTAGTTTGAAGTAAAGTTATCATGTTATGCATCCAGTATATGGTAGATTCTTGATCTACTTATTCTTCTTTGTGTAACACAAGGACTGCTCTGTCTCCAAATTTTACATCCTCAAAAAATTATTCATAGAGCCCTTTTCCTCACACAAGTTTGGTGACTTGGACATCCACATCATATTCCATCACCTTTGTGATCCAACCAACCATTTTTTCATTGATGTCCTTGCTGAGTAAGAATTATTTGATGCTTGTGTGTGGGACCATTAGCTAAATCTTGTTATTGAAAAACATGTGTTAAATTTTTTTAATCACCCTTATAACTATAAGGGCATTATTATATACAAGGTTGTAGTGCATCTCATAATATTTTATCTCTTGGATAAATAAGGCAACTAGTTACTCCAATTGATCATTATTTTGCTGCACAAGAATGCCTGAGATGCCTTTAACTCCATCAAATGCATAAAGGATAAAATACTTACTATAATATGGGTTGATAAAGGTAGGATATTGAATGATAACATGATTGATGGATTCAAAACTATTATTGCCTCATGATTCTATCTAAATGCAACATTCTTCTTATGCATCATAGTGAGGGGTTTGGTTAGGCTAGTGAAATTAGTCATGAATCTCCCCATGAAGTTCATTCTTCCCAAGAATCTCTAGAGACTCTTCTTGTGACTTGAGAGAGGAAGGGATGCAATATATTTGACTTGATATGGATCAATTATGAGCCCCTATTTATAAAAAATGTGCCCTAGTAGAGTACCTTCATGAATTTTGAAGATACACTTACTAGGGTTCAGAGATATTCTAAATTCTTAACACCTTTTAAATACCTGCTTCAGATGGCCTAAGTGATATTCTACATACTTAGATAAAATAGTTGTCATCAAGGTAAACAAATATGATCTTGTTGATGAGTTTCTTAAAGTCCATATCAATGGATCTCTAAAAGGTTTCTTATGCATTTGTTAAACCAAAGGGCATCTATTGGTATGTAAAGGTTCCCCACTTAGTGGTGAATGATGTTTTATAGAGCTCACACTCTTGCACAAAAATATAGTTATAGCCTAAGTAGCCATATAGAAATGAAAATCTCTCTACACCTATAAATATTTGTAGGATTTGATCCATTTGTGGTAGAGGATAGTAATCCTTAAGGGATGTTTTGTTCAAGTCTCTAAAGTCTACATATAATTAGATCTCTCCATTATTATTGTTCATTGGGACTAGGCTAGCCACCCATGAGGAATGTTTGATTGGGAATATTATATTAAGCTCTATGATCTTTGAAAGATCCTTCTTCATTAATGGACCAAGATTTGGGTTAATTAACCTTTGTTTCTGCCTGATAGGCCTAATATTTGGGTTAAAATTGATAGTATGATGGGCTACACCCAAATAAAAGGCTTTAAGGTCTTGGTATCTCAATGTAAATATGTCATCAAACCTTTTAATTAGTTTAATTAACTTTTTGATTTCAATTGGGGAGTGTATACACATAATATTTTTAGCTTTTATCAAATACTAATGCTTTAATCTTACAAGAACTCATTGAGACTTAATCTCTCTGAGTGCATGCCCTAAGGGGTACATTGGGAAAGGGGTGGGTAGACCATTAGTGATTTTCAATAATGTTGTCCCTTATTACCACATATTACCAATCCAAACATCTCTTAAAATTATTCCCTAAGCTATCACTCCTCCTTTTCGTACTCTTCTAGTCTTTTCATACTTTTCATCCTTCTTTTCCTCACCTTAGTCCCTTTTTGATAGTTAGTTATACTAGGTTGATTGGGTCAACCTTATACAATTTTGGGATATTTTCCCTTATGAACTAGGTTAGCCTTTGGCTGACCTAGCTTGAGACCTAGTGAATAATTATCCAAACCTATGCTAGGTCAACTAGGTTAAACCTATTGATCGATATTTTTAGAAGTATTTAGGGTCAAATATTATTATATATACAACATAATTTCATCATTATTTCAATATGTAACCAATATATATATTATCTAATGCTTATTTACAATCTACTCTTCCACCATTCTACTTGAGGAGTCTTAGCTTAGGGTTTTTACTTAGAGAATCTAGTCTTGTGAATAAGTCTAGGATGCTTTGGCCTTTGTTAGTGACTATTATAAACTAAAATAACCTCTTGTGAAGTCCCTTTGGCCAAGGGAGAGATTGAGTCTTGATGGGTTCACATTCAATTAAATATTCTCTAACTTTGCTCCTCTCTTTAATAGATAGAAGTAGCATAAGTATTGGCTTTGAATAATATTACTCTTCATATTTAATGTATTAGGGTCTTACTCATAATTAAATTAATTGAGATTATCTTATACATGTTTTGATTTTATACTAACCCCTCATGTTGTGTCACAAGCTTTGGTGAGCACTAGATTAAATTTACTTTTCTTATTATTATATTAGGTGAAATATCAAACCTAGGACCCCATTAGGGTTATTACATGATTGTGTTAGAATGGAGGCTTTGAAACCCTCCTTATCATAGTGTATTATGATAAATGATCCCCTAATTGGGTCTATTAGATTCCCATATTGGTCATGCTACCACTTAACAAATGTGTTCTCAATCTGAAGTGTAGGTATTCTATATCTTCTTTGAGCTAGAGCTGATTTATAGACATGATGAATTTATAATTGCATAAATTCTAGTGAACCCAACGTGAATCTAACCTTGGAGGGTTTGTTTTACTAATTTATTTATTTTATAATTTTTATTATTATATATTTTCAATACTAGGTCAACTACATTGGCATAGTTCTAACTTTTGTGCATAGGTTTAACACACAGTCACATCTATATGACTCTATTCTTTCTGTATAGGTTATTTTCTAGGTAAAAGATATTAGATCAACTCAATCAACCCAATACAAGTTTTTAGACTTGTAGACATCTAATATAGACTACTAGGTTAACCCATTCAACCTTGTACATTTTTAGACATCTTATTTAGCATACTAAGTCAACCTAGTCAACCCTATACATTTTGGACACTAACAAATAAACTCCTGTAAAGATAGATCAACCTAGTTGACCTTGTTAATATGATTTACAAGAATTTATCAAGGTTCTTTGACAATAATCTCACTTCTCTACATCTTTAGACCCATCAAGGTTACTTTCTATCATTTCTCTCTTTTCTTACATTCATTCCTTTCATAATTTGTAGTCTTTAAAACTGCCCTTGTATAATCAACTAGATCAACCCTATTGACCTAGTTCTTTATTCTATATGCTATCTATATAAATAGGTCAAATCTATCAACCCTATTAATTTTTAGACCTTACTTCCATAGTATAGAGGTGACACTATCAACCCTATTTTGTATTTTTTACATACACTATCAATTACATCAACACTATATAATGTTTTAAAGTTAGAATTAACCCTTATATGCAAGTAATTAGAACACACTTTCATTTATTATTTCTTGCATGCTTAGAATAGATCACATAGTTTAATTATGTGGTTTTTAATTTACCATTTAGTTTCACTATTTTATATTTTATTCACACACAACCAAATAAAAAAATCTTAACAATCATTTTAACAATTGTCTACCTAAGGCCAACCTACTTGGATTTCATCACCAAGGGGGAAGTTAACTTGGGTTTCTAGCCAAGTATAAACACATGGATAATGTCATATTTTGGCTATTAACCTGACACCCTTATCATTATGATGTCTGAAGTGAGGTGATAGGACCCAATACCAAGACTATACCATTGCTAATATAAATCCCTTTCAACCCAAACTTTTTGAAACTATCCTTAGATTGATTTCTAGTTCTTTGCTTATAGCCAACTTTCGATCACATCTAAAATCATATTCTAATAATATAACAACATTTAGTTTGACCATATAGTTAGCTTTTACTTTCCAAGATAATTGCTTGCTCTTTATTTAAATGTATTTTATATTACAAAAATTTACATTAGCTAGCATTAGTGCAAGGTTTTGTAATATGTGCCTCAATTGGATGAACCTCATTGATCTAATTTATTATTTGTTTCCCTTTAGTGCTTGCTTTTCTAAGTACTTGAAAAATCATTATTATCTTAGTGCAAAATCATTTCAATCAACATAATATATTATAGGATATCTATTTTTCCCTATTTATTATGTGAGGTCAACCTAGTCAACCTTGTACAATTTTCCAACCTCTGTTTACTATGCTAGGTTAACCCAATCAACTTTGTACTATTTTTAGGCCTTATTTCTTATGTTAAGTCAACCTAGTTGACCTTGTACTATTTTTTTCCTTCCTTATTTACCAATCTAATTCACTATTTATCCTTGTTAGCATTCTATTCATTTTTCTTTAGTCATAATGGAGTCTCTTATTATAATATTCTTAGATAGATTAAATCCATTTCGATACTATATGAGATGTTCATTTCTCCCTCTTTGTTCCTCTCAAGAGATCTATCAATCTTGGGTCACCTCTCCCATTCATCCATGACTTGTAACATGGTGTAAATAACACCTCAAGATGAAGTTGATGGGTCTGATCCTTTCTATACTTACCAAGATATTTATCATATTCAAAACCTTCAAACTAATTTTAGAGAAATTAACACAGGTTTAATCAACAATCCCACTAATAATACACCTTCTAACAACCCTCCCCCTAATACCAATCCAAGGAGTTCTCCTACCAACACCAACCCACCTCCTCATATAAATCAACTTCTTTCCCAAGTTATCCAACAAATGAAGATAATGCAAAACTCTATCACTAATCAAATGATGTAACTTCAACAACATTTTATTAATATGGCTAACAAACCTCCATATATCCATCCTCAAGCTAATCTCAATTACATTCCTCCACCTCTTAGAGATACCTCAGGCAATGTTATTCCTCAACTCATAATAAATAATAAGATGCTTCAAATCATTTGAAATGAGCCTTTAGCCCCCTTTATTGTATCTATAGATATTGGTAACATCTATCCAACTATCAAATATGATGGGACTCAAGACCTTGCCTCATTTTTTAAAGGCTTTGACAATCTTTAAAAAGAGTGAATCCAAACTAATACCTTCACCAAAACTAAACTCTTAGTCAAAACCTTCACTGGTGATGTATTAGAATGGTATAACCAATTAACCCAACATTCTATTTAAAAACCTAAATATTTGGTTAATCCCTTAAAGAGTTTCAACTCAATGATCTTCCCAAAAATTGTCTTAGCCACTTCATCAATGGTAATAAATCTCCCACTGAATCAACTCATAACTTTATAAAAAGATGGAAATCATTGGCCCATAAAGCTAACCATAACATGACTAATGATAACTTGTTAGAACTCTTTATCACTACTTTGAATCCTTCTCTCCAATATAAGGTTTGAACCTTTACTAACCAAACACTTAATTAACCTCTTAATCAAGCTAAATTTTAAGACTTTCTTATGAAGTAATTTGAACCTAATCCTATAATTATAAAAGGATATTTTAAAACATCTACCAATTCTATCACTAGTAACACTCTACAAACTAAATTAGGAATTACCAAGATTGATATTCCTTCATATTCTCACACACCTCTCTCGGTGTAATAAATGAAATAATTTTGACCACACTCTAAAGCTTTCATTTATCCTAATAATCCTCTCAAATGATATGACCCTAATCTATTTTGTTGGTTCCATGTTGACATTGGTCATTCTCATGAATATTGTAGAGGGATCACTAAATTTTATATTTCCTATATATTGGGTGATTCATTTAATCATGAAGCCATGATCAACCTCTATCATCAATATTATACCATTACTTCTAAAAAATGATAGGCTTCCAAAGCTTCTACTTCAAATAACCAAAAATGTTTTTCTACAACTAATAATCAAATAAATACCAAGGATGTTTGTGTTATTGATGTTGATTATGACTAATATTTTAAAAATTCTCAATATGTTACCACTACTAAGGTCAACTATCTACTAAGGTCAACTATCATTGCAAGCTAGCTCATAAGGATCCTGTTACCAAGCCTAAGAAGCCATATTTAGAAGAACAAATTCTTAAAGATACTACCACCACTAATATTACTTCCAAATCCCATGAGGAACACCTTCTCATTTCAATCTTCCAACCACTTTTATTCCTTCCAAATCTACTTTACCTCCTAAACATCATGTTGGTTCTTCTTATAAATCTCATTAGAACTTTCTTAAGGAAATTAACTCTATGTCTTGTAAGATTCCACTTATGGAGTTGGTTCGTACCTCACCCTATCATCACAAATTCTTTATAAAACAACTAAAATAAATTGAAGATCCATCCTCTAAAGATAAAGAACCACTTTCTATCGATTCTCAACCTACCAATGTCAATACCATAAAAATTATATGGCATTCTAAGCCTTCCATTGAATTTATTGAAGAGGAAATGATCAATGATGAAATTATTTTTCATGCTGATGATTTACCACTTTTTATCAAAATAGCCATTAATACTACCCTTATTTATAATATTCTAGTTGATTATGGCCCTGGTATTAATGTGACATCTTTGTGGCTAATCCAAAAACTTAGTTATAACAAGGATCATCTTAAGCAAACCCATCTTACTTGTCATGGTTTTTTTAAGACTAATCAAAAGCCACATGGGTATATTTGGCTTCCATTAACCATTAGACCTATGACCATGTGAACTAATCTTATGGTCCTATATTTACCCTTATCTTATAACATACTCTTTGGTCACCCATGAACTCATCGAATGAGAGTTATTGCTTCTTTTGGTAGCCAATGCATTGAGTTCTTACATAATGGAAAATGGTATAAGCATGAAGCTAATCCCAACCCATGGAGTATTCAAATTCCTAATCTTGAATCCTAATATCATATTACTATAATTCTTAAGATAAATAGTGCTCATTTACTTGAGTTCATCAATATAAATCTTGATTTACAATTTAATCTTGTAGATTTAGATGATGATGAACCTAATTATTTGTAGCACAATTGTAATACTACTAAGCTACCTCCATATATTTCATAGTGGCTTTCTCCTTCTTTATTACCCAAAGATCATACTATTCCTCTTATTAATGAGATTACTAATTTTACCCCTTTATGCAACACTCAAGAGCCTTCTTTACCTAAAAATGCCTTCACTTGTAATGATTTTAGAGTGGTCAAATTATTTCAAGATCCTCTCATCATGTCTCCTCATACATTCATTAATATTGGGATTTCACCTTCTAAAACTCCCCCTAATTTTCAAGAATGTATAATTTCTCCAAAATATGATGATAATTATATAATGGATCAAGCTCAATATAAAGACTTGGATGTCTAACATTATAAAAAAAACCTTAGCTCAAATTCATGCTTTTAATCGAGATGTCCATATCATTTCTATAAATCATGACTTAGATCTCAAGGGTGATATGCCTCCTACCAATTCACTTCTTATTAATACTCCTTGGGTGGTGGAGAAAATTATACCTTCCAAACATTATAAAATTCTTACATCTCCTTTACCACATATCCATCCAATCATTACCTATAATCCTTTTCCCATCACCAAACCAATCAACACTCTACTCCCATCTGATCCATCTACTTCTCCTACTCCTAGGATTACACTCGATGCCAAGGCAATAAATGTCCATCAAATACATTCTAAGTATGATTTACATGGTAATAAAATTATATATCTCAAAGTAGATTTTGATTATTATGGTCCTCTTCCAACCTTGCCTAGTGATGAAGTTATTCTTGAAATAATTTATGCTTGAGAACCTCAACTTCCTTGGCAACATCTTAAACTGTGGAGATTTAAAACAAAATCTCCTTGTTTTAACAACTTTATTGCTAAGATTGGTCCAAAAAATAATACAATTTATTCCTTACCTAATGCACCATATCAATTTTAAGATGGTAATGTCATGTTTATTGAAGAAACCACTTGCATTGAATATGGCACTCTATCTTGTCCTCAACTAATTACTATCTCTTGTGAACTCTCACATATTAAAAATGATAATTTAAGCTTATTATTTGATAAGTATCACAAGGTTTTTTATTGCTCCTATGAGAACATGCCTGGTATTGACCCTAGCATTATGGAACATAATATAATTACTTCTCTTGATGTCAAGCTTGTGCATCAAAAGCAAAGGAAATTTCCACCCAAGGTTTCTACCCTATGTCACAAGGATATCATCAAATTAATTTATGATAAATTTATTAAACTAGAGGACTATTCTAAATGGGTCTCTAACATTATTACCATTCAAAAAGAGGTCACTATGGTTATTCACATTTGTATTGATTTCCACAATATTAATCTTGCTTGTCCTAAGGATAACTTCCCTTTACCTTCGATAGATGCCATCATAAATTCTATGATTGGTTATGAAATTTTATCTCTTATGGATAACTTCTTGGGATACAATCAGATTCATATTTCTCTTAAGGATCAACATAAGCTACTTTCACCATGGAATGGGCCACCTATTGCTATGTCAAAATGCCCTTTGGTCTCAAAAATGATGGATCAACTTACCAATGAGCAATGACTCACATATTTCATGATATTATCCACAAAATTATTGGGACTTATTTGGATGATCTCATTACTAATTCCAAAATTCATAAGACTCATACATATGATCTTGATATCATCTTTGATCACCTTCTTAAATACAAGGTTAGACTCAATCCTTACAAATGTGTCTTTGGTGTCACATCTATAAAATTTTTAGGATTATTAGTCTCTCTCCACAACATCAATGTTGAACCAACTAACATTAGTGTTATCATTAACATACCCATTCCTCGTTCCATTCCTAATATTCATATATACTTATGCAAACTTGGAGCAATTATATGATTCATCCCTGAAATGGCTTATCACATCTACTCTATCAATTTTCTCCTCAAGAAAGGTACTACTTTATAATAGATATGCCCTTGTCAAAAATACTTTGATAGCATGAAAGAGTCATTTCTTCACCCACCTAAACTTCATCTTCATTCTAATGATCAACCCTTAATTATATATAATTCTTCTACTCCTATATCATTTGGGGTAATGCTTGCCCAATAGGATGATATCGAAAGAGAGTATGTTATCTAGTATACTAGTTGAGGCCTCATTGATTATGAAACATTTTATACCAAAATTGAATGTGATTACCTCACCATCTATTTCATAGTTAAAAATATTTACCCTTAAAATATATACCAAACTACTTATGTCATCATTAATTCTGAACCCCTTCATCACTTCTTCTCAAAATCCTTTCTTCCTAGAGATAAAATTGGAAAATGGATGGTCCTTATTATATAATTCAATCTCTACATCATCACTTATAATTTGTCAAAGGGCAAGTCATAGCTGATCAACTTGTTACATCTCCTATATCAGTTACTTATCCTCTTCAAGATAGTCTTCCATATGATAATATTCTATATATTGAAGGTCTTAATCAAGATATTTATCTAAAATTTACTTTCATAACTTTACCACTGATCTTGAGACAAAAATATTGATGAATTCTCTATTCCCTCTAATACTACTAAGCCTAAAGTCATTATTGATAAGCTTCTTAAAATTAACATCAACTTGTACGAGGATACTTTGACCCTTCAATTTGATAGTGCTAAATGCCTTCAAGGAGCTGGGGTAGGTTGCATTATTACAAGTCCTCTTGGCAAGAATATTCCTTTAGCTTTTTGCTTCACCTCTGATGTCACCAATAATATGGCCAAGTATGATGCTCTCATTTTAGGCATGAGATCTTCTTTTGATTTAGACATTCAATACCTACATGTTTTAGGTGATTCTCATCTTATTTTCCACCAAGTCAATGGTGATTACCAATGTAAAATTGAGAATATCATTACCTATCATTAAATTGAAACCAATCTCACCAAGGATTTCATTTCTTTCACTATTTAGCTTGTCCCTAGAGATCAATATTCCATTACTGATTCTCTTGCCTCTTTAGCACCTCTCTTTCATCCACATCAAGTCTTTTTTGATCCTAACTTTATTATATAAATAAAAAAAGATCCATCCTCTACTCAACCATCAGATTCACTTATCTACCACATTGAGGTTGTTACCATTCAACAAAGCCCATGGTATAAAGACATTATTTTATTCTTGGAACATCAAACTTATCAGCCTAACTTAGACTCTTATGAAAAGAAATGTATTCATAAACAATCTTTCAAGTATTATTTTGATATAACATTATTTATTATTGTAATGCTGAATGTACCTTACTTCATTGTGTTATGCAAGATTAGCTCTCTCCTCTTCTTTAACAAGTATATGGGGTAATTTGTAGTGGATACTATAGCGTACATGTTACAACATGAAAATTCCTATAGATGTGTTAATTTTGGCCTACTCTTGAAAAGGATGTAATTGAATTCACTAAAAAGTGTAATCCTTGTTAGCTTCATGATGATATAATTCATTCACCTCTAGTTGAACTTCAAACTATCAAATTTTTGTGGCCATTTTCCACATGGGGATTGATCTCATTGGCAAATTACCTCACTCCCAAGATGGGCATGTTTTTATCATCACTACCACCAAATATTTTACTAAATGGGTTAAGGCCATGCCCCTTATTAATGTAACTAGTCCTACCATTTCCAAATTTATTCTTAATCACATAATTTTCTATTTTGGTGTTCCTCATACTATTATTTTTGATAATGGTGGTAACATCAAAAAATAAACATGCTAAATAATTTTGTGCTAAATTCAAGATCAATCACAAAATTTCTAGACCTTATCATCCACAGTGTAATGGTCAAGCCAAATCCACTAAAAAAATTCTCAAAAGAATTATCCAAAAGAAAATTCTTGAAACCCATGTGGATTGTTATCTTTATTCTTTACCCTTCTTTTTGGGTCTATCAGACTAGCATACATAGTACCATTGGGCAACACCATTCTCTCTAGTCTATGGTTTTGAGTCAGTTCTTACCTTATAAGTTGACATTCCGTCTCTTCATATATCTCTTCATGGTATTATTCATGATGAATAATTACATGAAGCTTGCCCTCATTACCTTGATATTCTTGATGAATTCCATCTTTCTACTTTACAACATAACTGCTAATATAAGGCTCATATCACTAAGTAACATAATAAATGTGTTAAAGTTTACACATTTAATGTTGGTGATCTTGCCCTTAAATTAGACTACACACATGATAAATAAGGTGTATACACCCAAAAATGGTGGGTCACATATTTAGTCAAAAATATTCTTGGTCTAAGTACCTATCACCTTCAAACTAATAAAGGCCATGTTTTCAAAGAGCCCACCAATGCACAATTCCTTAATAAGTATTTTTCCTAATCATTTCCTTCTTTTCATAATTTATATCAAATCTCTCTAACACTTTTTTTAGGTTACTTACATGGCTCTCTCCCTCTACAGTAGTTCCCTCTCTTTTTATAAACCTTTAGTCCTTCCTTTTTGGTCTTTGGGTTGTCCCTTATTCTCTCATGAGTTGCATTGTAAAACCATGGATAGGACCCGATCATCCTCATGATGTACCATAGTCTTCTTTATCTTTATTATTTTTACATTTATTTTGGCATCCCTTGGATTTCTCTTTTATGAGTTTATAGTGTAAGACCATGGATAGGACTTGGTCCTTCTCACAAAATACCATCCTTTTGCCTTTCCTCATTTATTTTTCACATAATTTTTGGCACCCTCATGGGTTTATATTTTATGAGTTGTAGTGTAATACTATGGATAGGACCTAGCCCTCCTCATAGATTTACCATCTTATCATTCCTTTTACAAGAAAATGTTATTGATCCTTATTCTTAACTTTAGCTTTTACTTATTTTGGTAGATGGAATCTACACAATAATATATGTTAGAATGTTTTCCTCTATTTCCCTCATTTTTATGATAAGGAATCACACTTTACTATCATTGTATCCCATTTTCCCCTTTGTTACATTCTTTATAATTTAAAATAATTCAAATTGTTCCATATGTCATTCCTCTTGATTTTACCTTCCTTTCACTCCACATTGGATAAAACAAGGTTGAAATAAAGATAACACTTTTATTTCACCTAAATTTATGAGACTCTTAGATCTCACGCTCTTTAAATTTTTCTCTCGTAACAACCAAGTCCTAAGTATTCAAATGAAATTCATCTTTAGCACCCATGTTTGGTTTTCTAAATCAGTATGGAGGAGGAATAGAAAAATTCATCAAGAAAGTTAAAATATAAATAATTTAAAACAAAAGGAACTGATATCTAAAAGGCAACATACAAATCTCAAAATTAAAAATCACACCAAAAGACATGATTACAAGGACATTTCTTATCGCCCATCCAAGCTCAAACTCCATAATTGGCCTCACATAGAGCTGAGGTCCATTGGGGTGTGGTAGGCCAGTAGATTAGAAAAGGGGAATTAAAAAAACTTTATGGTGCTATCTACTTTCTCACATAATTACCCAATCTTCATAGTAGATCTATGGCTCTGTAAGGGGTTTTAAGGAATGGGGAACATGTTGTGGGAAGGTAGGTCCATTTTTATTTTCATTCATATAGCCTTCATGGGATGATATACATATTGAATTTGTTAACCTAAGACTTGTGTGGCTAAGAGAAGCTCTTCAGAGTCCTTAAGTTTGAAAGTCCTCTTGTTTTGACAAACCTGATTTGAGTGTCTTGACTTCAATAAAGAGTTCCTCTACCTTGGTTTTTCCTTCGTTATCCCCTCCACCCATTTAATTTTCCCCCTTGATAGGTAAATTATGATTCCAAATATGTTTTCCCTCTTCTATTAATTTATTCTTCTTCATCTCTTAAAAACATGATAGCACTACATTTTTTTAGTTTTATCTATCTTTACAGCAAAAAAACATGCTTGAGTAACTATGGATCACTTTCTTTACACCATAAATTTACATTTATAGATTTGTTTCATTTTATTTTTTTGATTTTTCATTTGTTATACTATCTTGCTATTGTAGATAGCTGAGTTTGTACCCATTTTCCATTGTTGAGTGAGGTTGGCTTGTTACTTCTCAATCATCAATGTTGTTTTCCCTTTTATGCACCTTTTTCCATTGTTTTAGTGAGATAAGGATTGTTATTACTCACTCATCAATGTTGTTTTACCATTTTGTTTTTTGTTTGTCCATCTTTGTTTAAGGATTTTTGTTGCTTTTACATTAATGTTTGATTACCATCCTTTTTGACATGTATTTTTGGTTTGATTTGATGAGTTTTCCTTTATTATTTAAGGTTTACTTGTTTGAGTTTTTTAGTCTTTAGTATCCTTGGATTTTTAGTTACCTGATTTAATCTTGTTTTTTGACTTGGTAATTTGGTCTAACATAACACTTATCACCCCATATTTACAAATTCCCAAGTACATCCTATCCGCATAACACCAATTATCTTGGATTTCCTATGTTTGTTTATTTTTTCTCTTTAGTTTTGTATTCTTGGGTTTGTCAAAAATAGTCTCTGTGCCCTCCACAATCAAAACTAATAACACATAAGATAACCATCTAGCAATAACAATAGGTCAAGGTATGCACCACATTTAATTTTTAGTTATTTCCCTTTCAGTCATTTACTTATAGTTATTTTATTATTTAGAATACTCAATTTATTTTTAGCATCAACATTATATGTCCTTATGTTCTTTCTCGAATCACCATCCCCTATTTCACCTTAGTGACATGTGATGAGATTTAAGTGGGGCATATGTATACACATAATATTTTAAATTTTTATCAAATACTAATGATTTACATTTTATAGGAACCCATCGAGACTTAATCTCTCTAAGTGCATACCCTAGGGGGTGCACCAAGAAAGGGGTGAGTAGACCATTGGTGCTTCATAGGATTGTTTTCCCTTATTGACACATATTACCATTATAATTAGCTCCTAAAATTATTCCCTCAGCTATTAATCCTATTTTTCACACTCTTATAGTATTTTCACTCTTTTCCTCATCTTAGCCCCTTTTTGACAATAGACTGTACTAGGTTTGCTAGGTCAACCCTCTACAATTTCAAGATATTTTCACTTGGGAAAGAGGTTAACCTTTGGTTGACCTAGCTCAGGACCTAGCGAATAATTATTTAAAACTATGCTAGGTCTACTGGGTTGATCCTATCAGTTGATATTTTTAGAAGGATTTAGTATCAAATCTATCTATATATACAAGATCATTTTGTCATTATTTCAATATGTAATCAAGAGATATATTCTTTAGTGTTTATTTAAAATCTACTCTTCCACTGTTCTACTTGAGGAGTCTTAGTTTAGGGTTTATACTTGGAGGATATATTATTATAGATAAGTCTTGGATGCTTTATCCTTTTTTAGTGATCCTTACAAACCAAAACAACCTCTTATGAATCCCCTTTGGCCATGGGAGAGCTTGAGTCTCAATAGGTTCACATTTAGGTAAGTATTCTCAAACTTTGCTCCTCTCTTTAGTAGATAGAAGTGGCATAAGTATTAGCTTCAAATAATATTACTCTTCATATTCCATGTATTAGGGTCTTACTAATAATTAACTTAATTAAGATTATCTTATACATGTTTTGATTATCTACTAACCCCTCATGTTGTGCCATAAGTTTTGGTGAGCACTAGATTATATTTACTTTTCTTGTTATTATATTAGGTGAAATATCAAACCTAGGACCCCCTTAGGGTTATTTAGTGATTGTGTTAGACTAGAAGCTTTGGAACCCTCCTTAGCATAGTGTATTTTGTTAAATTATCTCCTAATTAGGTCTAATAGATCCCCATATTGGTCATACTCTCACTTAACAAATGTGTTCCCAATCATAAGTGTAGGTATGATCTATCTTCTCTGAGTTAGGGTTGATTTATAGACATGATTCATTTCTAATTGCATACAAGGAGCATATCTTCCTAGCCTTTAAGAGCTTATCATCAAATATGGCCACTCAATTGAAGATTTATTCCTTCATTGTTATGTTTCTTGTCTCACCCTTGAGCTGGTCATCTTAATTGAAGATGATTTTTAGCATGACTAACCTTTTAGGAAGATTGTTTCCATTAAGTTTAATTATTTATTCATCATATTGGGTTTGGAGTCATGGTTGGTTTTGGCCATAGAAATCAACTTCATCTTGTAAGAATTTGATAATCTGTTAATTACTCTCAAACACTTTCTAATTGTTTGTGTTGTTCGATAATAACAATCTAACCATAAGATTTATAAGTTACTCAAACTTTCTCTTTATATTGTGCGAGAGGTTATACTATGCACCTATAGTTTTGAGTCTATTAGCATCATCAATTTGTGCCCTTGATATGGAATTAATATTGAAAGCATAAAATTCCTCAATCATGTCCTATACCCCATGTTTGTAAGCTTTCACAAAGCTATTCTTTGACATATTCTATGTGCAAACTTGGTTCACCATTAGTTTACTATCCCCAAATATCTATAAGAATTTGATCCCTTTTTTCTATGCTAATTAGAGGGCCTAAAATAGTGCCTCATACTCAACATTATTTGTGCATCTAAACTAAATTTTGAAAGCATGGAAATATTTATCCTTTTGAAGGTATACTATCATCATACCATCTTCAACACCATTTTCACTCTAGGAACCATTGAAGTATAATTTCCATGTGCCTTTAAGGTTTTCTTGTGACTTTACAAGCTCGGGTAGCATGGATTTATCTTCAAAGATGCAATACATGCCTAGACCTATCTCCTCTAAATTTTTGTATGGGTTGCACTCATCATTTTCTCATGTCCATTCATCCAACAAATCATCTAGGACATATTCAAGTGGCATTATGTCTTCATGGAGAATTGAATTATCCTCATAATTGAACATTGTGTAGTTTAATTCAACTGGGCTAGGAGAGTATGGCTCAAAGTGAATTTTGAAGATGTATCTAGTTCTAATGGTCACCTTAGTTTTGTATCTAGTTTTGATCAACATATGCCACTGGCCTAAATAAAAATATCCACCCATCTTTTCCATGAAGTCTTAGGAGAGGTAGATGGGAAAGTAGGGAGGCAAGTAATTTTGTAATACCTCCTCCATTTATCTCCTCTTAAATTTTGTGTTAAAATTAATTAGGGTGATTCCTTTATCTTATGTGTCACTCTAATTTATATACTTAAAGTTGCCCTCCTGCCAATTAAAAAGAGTAAACCCATCTTGTTTTTATGTTGGTGCTTGAGTTACTTATTCATGATGACCTATGGTATCTAATTGATATTTAGGCTATAAATTTTCACCATGAGAGCTTGGTTCATAACTCAATTTGCATGTGTAGCTTGATTATGTAGTTGACCACATGGGAAAGACCTTTCAGGGTCCTACACAAGATTTTTTTGCATGGGTACAAGGGATATAAATGTAATATTAATGATATATTTATACACATAATATGGTCTATTATATGTGATATAATTTTATAATTTCAAGCTACCTTGATAGGGAGGTCTGCTTGACTGGTATTGTTGAGTGAAGGGTTGATGGGGTTGAAAAACTATGCTTGCTACCTTTTGAGGGATACAAAATCATTTACAAAGCTTTGTAGTAACATTTTAACCTCATTAAATTCATTAGGATAAGTAACAGATAAAATTAGTGGGATTATTATGATGGGGATAGGTGCTAACATAGGTTGTGCAACTAGTTTTCTAGGAAGAGGTTCAATGAATAGAGGCATACAAGGTCTAGTCACAATTTTACCTTCTTGAAATATACAATTCTTAGCCTTGAATACTGTGATCAAATAATCCAAGAAGGGTGGTTAGAGTATATGTTATTTCAATATGAAATCAACTTTGAAATGACTCAAAATGAAAACTAGCAAACTAACAAGCAAACAATACCTTGCCTAGATCAAAAAGGGGAACATAGTGAACAAACAACAAATGATAAAGCTCAGAAAAAATGCATGAAAACATACCTTTATTACCTTACTTGAATGATCCAAGAGGTTTATTTAGTTATCTTAATTGAATTATGATTAAGAGGTCTTCAAAAATGGAGTGTGGCTACCTTCATATCCTCTTGACACCATACTTGGCTTGGCTTGATGGTTCAATGGCTTGGTTCAATTTTGGCATTATAACCTTATGTTTTTGCTTCATGAATCCATTCATACATTATAACTTTACTTTGATTGAGATTTACAAATGAATATTATTAGGATTGTATTTATTGGCCTTCAAATTAACTTGGAATGGGTTAAATCTAACCTTGGTTGAGTTTATTAACCTTGGTTGAGTTTGAAAGGTGTCCAAATGGTCATGTTTAGGTTTGGATAGGTGTGATTTGAGATATTTTAATTTGGGACAAATCACAAAGGCTAATGATCACTTTTAAATATATTTAAGATGCCCTTGATATTTGAATTTTCCTTTTTGATAATTGATTTATTATCTCATTTGCTCAAGGATGAATTCAATTAGGCTTTGATTAAGATTTGAGGTTAATTAATCCCTTTTAGGCATTTTTGACATTTGTTTGATTTTTGATTTAATTTAATGTGCATTTACCTCAAATTAATTGATTTATGGGCCAAGTTGATTTATTTTCATGGTTATGAAGCCAAATTCAAAACTTATATAAATTATTGGGTTAGGTATTCAATGGTTGGCAAGAATTGGTCTAAATTCAAGTATGGAGCCATTTATGGCCAATTTTAGATGTCTATAATTTTCCATTATTTTAGAAGGCATTATAATATGTAAGCATAGTAATGTCTTCTTAAAGAATAAAAATGTTCTATTGTGATTATGACTTCAATGGTGATGAATTAACTGTAGCTGCCCCTTCGAGGGAGTGGTTGGCACAAGTAGTGGAAAATGGTCCCTCAAAAGAAAGAAGTGATATGAGGGGACAAAATGTCTATAATTTTCCATTATTTTAGAAGGAATTATAATATGTAAGCATAGTAATGTCTTCTTAAAGAATAAAAATGTTCTATTGTGATTATGACTTCAATGGTGATGAATTAACTGTAGTTGCCCCTTCGAGGGAGTGATTGGCACAAGTAGTGGTAAATGGTCCCTCAAAAGAAAGAAGTGATATGAGGGGACAAAACATATGAAGATGATGGGGGTGAGAACATAATGATTTTGAAAAATTAGTCAAAATCACTAAGAATGGAAGTGGGATGGTGTACAATGGTTTGTCTAAAGGTGGTTATAAGCATTGTACCCTGATAGTGGAAATGTGGCATGATAACACAATGATTTACCCAAAGGTGGTTATAATCATTGAGAATATGGAGCTACCCCTATTAGAATAGACAAATAAGATAATAACATGCCCCAAGGGGGTAGTAAAAAGTAAATGATTGGTGATAACATAGTGATTTACCTAAAGGTGGTTATAATCATTATGAATATAGATGGGACGATGTATAATGATTTGCCCATAGGAAATTATAATCATTGGACCTCGATTATGGAAAACATGATTGGTTGGATAATGATTGAAAATATGATGATGATAACTTGATACAAAGGATAAATATTAATTGGGACAACCTGCTAGTAGGGAGATACTCGTCTGAACTAATAGAGGTTGAAATTATTTCATTTTTAATTAATTTATTAGGATATGATTGGGATTTGTTTTGGTTATAGTGTCAAGGAGATGTCAATGTTTCCATTGATGGTGTAGACCTCTTGAAGCTATTTTTTTATATAACACTTTTTTTTAGGCATAATAATAGAATACCATGAGAACTTGGCTGAAGTATGGATACAAATTAACTCTTGTGATCCAATACTCAAGGGAAAATAATGAACCAGTGATAAAAACCATTATGACAATTTTAACATATGAATATGGATGGATTCAAGACTAAGTATGAAAGGAATCACCCAATTAATGCACATAGATTGAATCAAGGAAAAAATACTTAAAGTAAATAAACAAGCACTCAAACAATAAACTAAAAACAAAAAAAAAACAATAGTTAGTCCCAATGTTAGTAAAAATAATGTGATGAACATTACCCCTAGAAAATAGGCAATAACTTAACAAACAAACAAAATGTGGGAATAAAAGAAAAGGAAAGGGGTGGCCAAGCTGTTTCCATATGTACTAGGTAAGTGGATGTTTCCTAAATAGTTCCATGGATGATATATCTAAAAAAACTTCACGCTAAATGTAGTTATCCCAAGAAATGGGAAGAAAATGGTAACTTATAAAAAAAAAAAAACATGATGGATGTGATAGAAGAATAAGATAAATCTTTAAAAATGGCAAGTGTATGGGATAAGAAGCCAAAAAGGATGGGGAAAATAAGTTGTAATTGATTTTTTATGACTTAGTAAGGGTTCCCAGATCCTTAAGGAAAATAAGTAGTCAATATTTTTAGTTTTTTGAAACAATTTTACAAATGTTTTTATAATTTTGGAATATCTCAACTCAATCAAGAATGATGAGATACTAAATGGTCCAAGATCACAAAATAACAAGAGTGTGGAAACTTGAAATGGATGATCACAAAAGGGTGAGAGCATGATGGAAAGGGGGACTAAGGTGACCTCAAAATGAATCAAACTCAACCGACATAGTCCCAAAATGGCCCTAGGTCATAGTAGTTTTATCTGATAGTGGAGGAATCTGACTAGTGTAGTAGCCAATTCAAACAAAATAGGCACAATTGATATGATGGCACAATATGACATATAAATGGGTTATTGGTATGATCAAGGCAAACTAAATAAATATTTCTCTTAGTTTTCCCATAGGTGTTTATAACTAGGATACAATGAATTAGATCAATACTACTAATTTTCCCATAGGCGGTTATAATTAGTAGTAAGACCAGTGAACATTGATTTCCCCAGTGGGAGATATAATAAAGCACACATAAACAAACATGATTGAGAAGAGAATAATAAATGAAGGATGAAACTGCCAAAATTCTATCATACTACTCCAAAATACTATCTCTATATAAAATTCTTGAAATAACTACTAAAACTGATTTGATTCTTCATGCTGAAAATGTGAAACTAGTGGATGAACCAAGGTCAAATAGGCTAGGAATATATGATTCAAAACATACTTAGGCTGATACAATGGAACCATATAATGGATATGTGATGGGAAAAGTGATAGTATGGTAGAATGATAGTATGATAGGATGATAGATTGGTGGAATGGCCTAAATATTGGATAGAATGGTAAAAGGGTTATCTCCAAATGGTAAGGTGACTAGTTGGGTATGAGATAATGGCAAAAGAAATGGTAAACAAAAATGGAAAATGAAAATGGCATAGTATGTGTTTTTGGCTGTTGATGGTTGTTGGTTTTTGATGTGTTTGGCCTAGGTATGGTAAATGGCATAAGGTTATGTTATTCTTGCTGATGTGGAGATGCACATCTTGATCAATAAATGA
Source organism: Torreya grandis (assembly GCA_037957365.1). Taxonomy (NCBI): domain Eukaryota; kingdom Viridiplantae; phylum Streptophyta; class Pinopsida; order Cupressales; family Taxaceae; genus Torreya; species Torreya grandis. The sequence goes on along the minus strand of JARHVA010000782.1, from coordinate 3,348,226 downwards.
TACAAATAGAATAATAAATCACATAAATTTCTAGCCCACACCTTATCTGAATAGCAACTTTGTCAAAAAAATTCTATAGATTTAGATGCAAATGATGTTGTTATTATATTTGTTAGTTTTTTATTTTGTTTCCTCCAAGCATCGAGACAAGATATCTTTGTATCATTTACAAAAGAAAGTGTGACCATGGATGGTAAATAAGGATAAATGTTGGATAGTAGGTTTGATTTGGGAATGGAATGTTGGATGATAATGGAATGTATGATGGGTGGAAAACAAATGAATATTGAGATTTGTAGGCACACATAGTGTTGCTGATTCTGTATTTGGCATATCTTTGGATGTGGCAAGGCCAAAGGCTTTTGAATATTGTCTCAATAAGAACATCAGATTCTTCTTTTTTTTAGGCTTGAGAGTATTTATCATATAATTAGGATATAGATTGGAAGCTATATTGATTTGATCTTTGATAATATCTTTATCAAGTAGTGAAATTTTTTTGTGCTCTGCTATTATCACCTCGAAGAGGTTTCTACCAATGAATTTATCTTTATTGTCTCATAGCACCTCTGAGAAGTTTCACTAAGGAATGTTGAATTTTGAATTTGAGTCTACTAGTGCCTCCAAAAATGTTTCACTAAAAGATTTTAAGTTTGAAATTTGATTATCCGCTAGTCCCTCTAAAAAGGTTTCACTAGGAGAGTGTTCTTATTCTACATGAATGTGGTCTTGGCCTCCTTACTCTTTTTCAAATGCTATGTCACAATGGATGTAATTCAATAAGGTGTGATTCTGTCAGTCCCAATTAACACTTTTGGGAGGTGGAATGCCAGTGATATGGCTATGTTGGTTCGTGGTAATGGTATGTGAAATGGTAATGAAGTTGGGGTTGTCATCATAATCCTCATATAAGATACTAAGATAACTTGTGTCAATGATGAAGTAATAATCCTAAAAAGTCATAGAAGGATCACAAATTTATTCAAAATTTTCTACAAGGCATGCATAACTAATGTTGTAACAACCATGAATGTATTATGATTCTAACTCAAAGTAATCTAAATCCAATGTTGAGACTGTCATTGATTATTCTTTTGATGCTAAATCTAATGTTGGTTCTAGAATAGAACCTGACTCTAATTTTGATTATTCATATAACATGTATGTTGATATAATAATGTTTTATTGAATGTTTGGTATTAGATAAGTGACGGCCTATGATGGCATGGTGAGCTCCATAGAGACTAGCTTGTCAAAGTGACATTCCATAATAATAGGACAAAGGTCAAGATACAACTCCCTAGAGACTAGCTGATCAATAGGAGGCTCTTGAAGAACAAGCATATGATCAAGATAATGATTTTACCAAAGGTAGTATAATCATTAAAAAGTGACTTAACAAAGATTGGTTTATTAGAGTGAGACTGCTCGATAATAGCTATAGGATTGAAAGGTGATTCATCATAAGTTGACTTATCAAAAATGGTTAGTTTAACAAAAACAACTTTGATTGGTTGGTTGTTTTGGCCTTGGTTTCTTATGAGTTCAAAAATATTGATTTTGAACACAACTTTATCTTTGAATGATTAGTTTAGTTAAGGTATTGATTGGCTCAATTGAGGTTGTGATTGGATTGGTTGGGGTTTGGATTGGATTGGATAAGGTTTGGATTGTGTTGGTTGAGGTTTGGATTGGATTTACTGGGGTTTTAATTGGATTAGCTAGGGTAGTGATTAAATTGGCTGAGGTTTTGATTAGATTGGCTGGGGAAAGGATGGAAATATTTCAACAATTATTGGTGGTCAAATAATGTTAGGGAATTGTGAAGATTTATTGATCAAATGAGTTAAAGGATGGAGTCCTAAAATGGTAACAATAAGATGGTATGGAGTTTAATTGATTTCACAAGCCAAAGGACTAGGTCTTAGAATGATGAAGGGTTGTTGTGGAGCTTGATTTCTTTCACAAGCCAAATGATGAGGTTATGGTATGCTAATGGTATTGTTTGGATGTTGTGGAGCTTGGTAGTTCATGTAATTCTAGGGTAGCTGATGATTGGATAATAAAAGGGCATCATGGAGCTTGATTGCTTGTATAAGACAAAGGATGAGGTCCTGGTAGGATAAATTAAGGGAATTATAGAGCTTGGTTTCTTGTACAAGCCAAAGGATGAGTTCCTAAAAGGACAAGTTTGGGGTGTTATGGAGCTTGGTATCTTGTAAAAGCCAAAGGATAGGGTCCTAAAATAATAATGGCATTCTTTGGATGTTGTGGATCTTGGTAGCTTTCATAATCTAAAGGATGAGTCATGGAAGGACAAGTTTGGAGCATTGTGGATCTTCGTATCTTGCACAAGATAAATGACTAGGTCTTGGAATGATAAGTCTAGGGTATTGTGGAGGGTAATTGATTACCTGAACCAAAGCATCTAGTCTTCCTCATAAACCATATCATCCCAATTAGGGTCTTTAATGGGATCATAAGCTTATTCTTGTCTTTGTTCTTTATATTGATTATTGTAAGGAGTATATGGATCTATCTACCAAAAAACATTGTATATAGTTGGGTCTTGAAAAAAATGTTCCTCACAAACCACTTATTCCTTAAAGAGGTGATGATTATAGTCAATTTATGCAACCATTCTATTATAAGTTGGATTTTTCATGACTCCACTATAAGTGTATCTATACATATCCACATCAATTATGAAATCTCAAAAACAAAAATAGGCTTAAAGTTTTAGAATCTCTAAAAAATAATGTCTAAAAAGACAGTGTTCAAACATGATCTAGCTTGGTCAAAAGGGGTGGAGTTGTGTCTCCAAACAATGATATAAACATGGAACTATATCTCCAAAATGGTTTGTAATAAGACTTGGCATAAAATATTCTAACATCAAATATAATACACAGAAAATTTCAAGCACCTGAATTAAAAAATTGGCATGTCAAAAGTCTAGGCCGAAGTGTTACAAATAAGGTCTAAACTAGGAAATGGAAAAAAGTCACTAGGTCTTTTTTCCTAATACAAAGTTAAAAGCTAGGATCAAATAGGATATGCTAATACTTTTGGCCAAATTTGACATAAAAATATAGTCTTAAAAAAAGGATGATGTTGATGTGATTTAATCTAACAAGTTTAGAATAGCTTTGACATAAACTTGGCACATAAAATCAAACATAAACATGATTAGTTGGTATAAGCCATAAGGAAAAAGGCACCTAGAGAAAGGATGTGCTATCCCAAATAAAGGTACAAGCAATGATGAAGATATGATTTATGAACAAACAAGTGATAGTTTTAATATTTTGGGTAAGCAATTAACTAAATTTATGCAACCCAAAAGAGAAATATTTGTGTATCAGTCCCTACAAAGTGAGGCATAATTAAAAATCAATCAATATTTGAATTTGAAATTGTAAAAGTTAATCAAAAACTCAATTATTGTAAACTAGGTTTTATTTGACCAAATAATCTAGACAAGATTGGATGGTATAATGGTACAAAATAAGGATCCCATCAATGTATATGACATGGTTTGAAACAAATAGTTTTTGATATAAGGAAAACAAGTATTGAAATGATATAAGTAACATAACATTGTTAGCATGCTCTAATGATGTGATCAATGATTTATTTCAAAGACTCTAAGGCATAATATTTGAAATTATTAGGGAAGCATAATGGTACCTACCTTAATCAAGTGATACTCATAATTCTCCAACATAAATGTTTGCTAAATTAAATCAAGGTGTTAAATAGATTGCATAACACCTCCTCAAATAATGGAGTGATGTTGGACACAAGACTCATTCAAGACATGGTTTACATAAAAAGTTTTAGTTATAACACACACCAAGTAAAAATGATCAAAATACACTAAGTATAATCATAAAAATTCCTATCAAGGGTTTGGCAAAGTGGGGTTGACTAAAACTAGTTTTTGTTCATCTAGATGGATCCCATGTGTACAAATTTCACATTCACACATATGAGAAGTAGCACATCAATTAATTCATCATTTGTTGGCTTATTATGAAAAAGTTTAGTCCTTTTCAAAATCACTACATTTATCTCTTGCTCTGTGTAGTATGATGTCCAAATAAATCATGTGTCTCAAGCTTAGCTTACACTAATGGATATGGTTTAATCGCTCAAACCATCATCCTAGTGAGGGGATCCTAATTTGTATGCCCCATCATGGAGAGGGGTTAAATATGATTCCAAGATATGAAACCCTAGGTCAAATATTCCCTAAAGAACTCATAAGAGTTAATGAAGTCCCCTTCACAAGCTAAGATGCAAGGAAATAAATGACAAGTAGAAAGACTTTATGGTCATTTTCAGATCACCCAATACTATGAAAGTTTGGGGAGAGTGTAGATGACAATATTTATACACATTTAGACTAAGGCAAAATTTGAAATTAAAATGGCACTTTTGATCCCAAAAGTTCCCTATAGGGTATGCGGGGAGAGCATACACACACAAATTCATTTTTTCTAAAAAAATATCAACAAACAATGTTGTAAAAAATTTGAAGTGAAGTTGATTTGTTTCACCAAATTTAAATGTTTTATTAGGTTTTTTATTATGCCCCTTGGCTTAAGTTAAAAATTGGAAAAGATTGCACAAAACCAAATTAATTATAAAGCATCGAGTTCATTTTTAGGCCCAAAGTTGAAATATTCAAGACTTATCCTAGATTCAATTTTAAAATACCAATGTTTTAAGAACCAAATTCGAAATATTTATAATACTTAGCATGCTAGATTCATTTTAGGCACCAAATACCAAATGTGTGAAAACATAACATGTTCATTTTAGACCAAATTTCAGGTGTGTATGAATTTAACCAAGTTATTTTTAAAACCTAAATTGAAGCATGTGATTAGTAAAAAACATGTAAATTTGGTCTTTAATCAACCTTTGAACCTATTAAAAAAAAGATTATAATGTCCTTATTTGAAGCACTTATGTTGGTTGGCAAATTAAGTTCTTGGAAATAAACAATAATGGTTGATGAGGATCAAGATCTCCTTTTGGCACCATGCTTGGCTTGGATTGGCTTGATGATTCAATAACTTGGCTCAATTTTGGCATTATAACCTTATGTTTTTACTTCATGAATCCATTCCTGCATTATAACTTTACTTTTATTGAACTTTCTAAATGAAGAGCATTAGGCTTGTATTTATAGGATTTCAAATCAACTTGGAATGCATTAAATCTAACCTTGGTTGAGTTTATTAACCTTGGTTGATTTTGAAAGGTGTCTAAATGGTCATGTTTAGGTTTGGATAGGTGTGATTGGAGATATTTTCATTCGAGACAACTCATAAAGGCTAATGATCAATTTATAATATATTTAAGATGCTCTTGATATTTGAATTTTCCTTTTTGATAATTGATTTATTAGTTCTTTTGCATAAGGATGAATTCAATTAGGCTTTGATTAAGATTTGAGGTTAATTAATCCCTTTTAGGAATTTTTGACATTTGTTTGATTTTTGATTTAATTTAATGTGCATTTACCTCAAATTGATTGATTTATGGGCCAAGTTGATTTATTTGCATGGTTATGAAGCCAAATTAAAAACTTATAGAAACTATTGGGTTAGGTATTCAATTGTTGGCAAGAATTGGTCTAAATTAAAGTATGGAGCCATCGATGGCCAATTTTAGATGTCTACAATTTTCCATTATTTTAGAAGGCATTATAAGAT
>JARHVA010000782.1:3205000-3337500 GCA_037957365.1 Torreya grandis | reverse complement strand
AACACCTTAATCATATATTATATGGGTAGTGGAATTAATTCTTGACAAAAAGGCTTGATGAGGTACCCAAGTACATAGAAATATCCCTTAAAGGAATATGATAGATCAACCCAAACCCCAAAAATAGCACACAAATAAAGAAACTTGCTTTCAATGAAGGGTTTCATGAATATATCAATAATTTTATTCATTGTTTGGGTCTATCAGAGATCAGTGACTTGTTCATGGATAATATCCCAAAATATTTGCATGAGAATATCAATACACTTAGTATGTTAATGGAGGACTAGATTCCTAAAGATATGATTGTGCTTTGGTTGCCATAGAATATGACTATTGGTCATTGAAACTAGATGCTAAACTCAGTGAGAATCCCCTAAAATGGTAGCACTAATAGTTAATTTGTATTCAACTAGAAGATAAAATAATAACATTATAATTTGTTATTATTTTATCTTCTAGTTGAATACAAATTAAATATTAGTGCTACCACTGAGGTTATTTATCTTTAGGGGATTCTCACTGAGTTTAAAATCTAGTTTCAATTACCAATAGTCATATTTTATGGCAACCAAAGCACAATCATATCTTCAGGAATCTAGTCCTCCATTAACATACTAAGTGTATTGAGATTCTCATGATTGGTTTTGAACTAAGAAAGAAACTATAGCCTGAAGTAGACTTGTGATTTTTAATATCATTATCCTAAAATAAATCTATTTATCTAATCAAGTCAACATCAATACCTACTTTATAATGAATCCAAAAACTATGAATACCCTAAATGCAATGGAGAAGAAAATTAGATACTTTCCTATGTAAATCATGTGGTTATTTTATAAATCTAAAGACCATGCCCATTGTATATGAAATATCAGGTTTGGTGTGTGTAAGGTAGATGAGACTACTAATAAGTATTTGATATAATGTAACATCAACCAAAGGAGATGGAAAATTGGCCTCAATATACACACTAGATAAAAAGGGAGTTGTATTTAGCTTATAGCCATCCAAATTAAACCATGCAACCAAATCAAGAGCATACTTGGATTGTGCAATAGTGATCCTAGCGTCAGATTGAGAATTTTCAATCCCAATAAATTAATGCAACAAACCCAAGTTAGTCATTGAGAACCTATCAGTAAAATAAATTTTCACTATTGCAATGATGGATGAATAACTCTCTATGATTAATAGGTCATACACGTAAATAATTAGAATCAACAATGAATCATCCTACTATAAAATAGATAAATTTGGATCAAAATGGCATCTAGTGAACCCAACCAAAATAAGAAAGGAGTACATATTATAATACCAATTTTGAGGAGATTTTTTGAGGCCATATAAATATTTTCAAAGTTTTCAAACTAAGGAAGAATATTTCACAAATCCTTGTGATTTTTCCATGTATATTTACTCTTTGAGTTCATCATGAAGAAAGGCACACTTCACATCCATTTGATGAACATTCTAGTAATGTGTTACGTCTACAACAAGAGTCAGTCAGATTGAGTTTATTTTGGAAAATAGGGAAACCATCTTGGTATAGTCAATTTTAGGTACATGATACAAACCTTTTACTATGAAACATGATTTAAACTTGTTTATGGACCTATCTACTACAATTTTTTGGTAGATCCACCTACATAAAAAAAAGTTTTATTACCTTAGGATAAGGGACTAAATCCCAAGTGTTTTTCCTCAGCAAAGAACCATACTCCTCTTCTATAGTAATATCCCACTCAAGAGTGCCTAATGCCTCATGAAATAATTTTGGATTGAAAATAGATGCAATGAATACATGTGGCACATTATGGAATTGTGAACATGTTTTCTTAGTGTCTGATGGATTCTAACCCAATGGCCAACACTTTGTAGTGTCTCTCTAGCCTAGAGAGGACAAGTGATCAAATATTTTTTAGGAGATTAATCATCCTCTAAATATATTTTGAATAAATAAGAGGTCATTCTACATCACTAATATCATTATTAGAACTAGGAAATAAATCTATATCATTAAGAAGATGTTCAAGTGGATCTAAATCAATAGAATTGTTATCAAATATTAGTGCATCCAAGGAAGAGGTAGAGATTTCAAGTGTGGAATTAGAAAGACTCTCTTGAAAATGAACACTCTTCTTAATTAATAACTCATGAGTGGTGAGATGTGTATACACATAATACTTTCAAATTTTCCCAATTACTAATTAATAACTCATGAGTGGTGAGATGTGTATACACATAATACTTTCAAACTTTCCCAATTACTAATGCTTTCTCTCTTGTAGGAACCTATCGAGTCTTAATCTCTCTGAGTTCATATATTAAAGGGTGCATAAATAAAGGGGAGGCTATACCATTGCTTCTTTCAAATATTATTGTCCCATATACCACCACTTGTTATCTACACAACCATATCCTATACACTTCCCTAAGATTTGACACCTCCCTTACACACTCTTTCGAATAATTCACTACCTTATTTATCCCCTACCTGAGACAAAAAATATTTTTGTCATTTACCAAATAATGTCAACCTAGGATGTCCCTATATTCAAGTTAATATTATCACATTATGGGTCTATGTCAACTTTGACTAACCAAGACTTGGACCTAACTTGATTTTATCAATTAATGATACAAGGTCACATTGGGTCGACCCTATCAACTAAGCATTTAAAAAGGTTTAGGGTTATATTCAACTATATATACACATTAATTTGTCCATTTATTAGAGATATTAAAGAATTAATTATTCATTTAAACTTCTTTACAATCCACTCTTCCACCATTATACTTGAGGAGTTATTGCTTTGGGTTTTACACTTGGAAGGAATAACATTGTCTTATGAAAGCTTGAGATTCATTAGGAGTTCCTTAGATATATTCCATTATCCATCCTTAGATTATTCAATAATACATAATAACCTCTTCCAAATCAAATTTGTCCAAAGGAGATATTGAGTCTCGATGGGTTTATCTTTGAGGTAATAATCTCCAACTTTACTCCTCTATTTTATATAGAAGTATCATAAGTGATGGATTTTGAATGTATTTACCTCTCCATGCATTAGGGTTTTATATATTTTTTTAAACAATATGATTGAGAGGGGGATAATTATTCTTCAAAAATTTTCATTAAATTCCACTTAACTATGTATGAACCATCTTAACATGCATGTAAAATTCAACAATCATAAACAATAAAACATAAGAGAATAAAACACATGAACATAACATATATGTGGGAAACCCTCTTGGGGTAGAAAATCCACTAGTGAACAAAATGGACTATATTCCTATAAGACAAATATCAACATTTAGTTGAGCACCCACTCAACTTGGAGTACCAACCCCAATCTATTAAGAACTAACTTAATAGTCTTTATCTAAGAACAAAATAGACAAGGAGAACCAAACCCAATTTTTTAAGCACCAAATTAATATTCTTTACTTAAGCACCAACTCATAAAGGAACACCAACCCCTAATTTACCAAGCCACTCACTTGGTTTTAACAATCTCCAACTTGCAAGGAGGCTATAACCCCCTAGATGACTAAGCACCAACTTAGCCACCTGAATTTTTAATCACCTTAAAGAATAATTATTGCTTCTATAATAGATGATGATCTAATATTTTTTATATTTTCTCTCTTTAACCCACTCAAACTAATCTTCAACGCTCTTCACACAACTAGCCCGCTTCATAGCTTGATTACATTTTCTAACTTTAATCCTCTCTTGTAGAACTTGTATTAGATATTCATGATATCTCTAATAGTTCACATGACCTCCTTATTCTCACAAATTATATACATCATTTTATTATCCTATTTTACTCTTTCTCGCTCATCACACTCTTAGCATCCCCATTTCTCTTTTTTTAAGCACATAAAATAGGCCTACCTTGGTTTTATACAAGTTATTTGATCACATCCTTCTAGGTTGGATATACATTAAAATTAATTAGAGTGTACATGAATATGTTAAATTACATTAGAATAACATGCCTTAGTCATGAATCAATCACTACAATAGGCTGACCATACATCAATTGGCCCTTATTCCTCTTTTAGGATTATGGAGACCTAATAGGCCTTCTCAATAATACATTACCATTTGATCTATTTCAAGATTATCCAAATGCTTCACATGAAAGGAATACATCACAAACCACTCTAATGTCCCTTATAAATTTTTTATTTATGTCTAAAACACCTTTTAGGTCTAACTTCCACTTGAATACTTTTTCAAACCACTGCTTATAAAAGGCTTGTGCATATAAGTAAAATCTGTATTAAACAACTAAGGTATGTACTCAATTTTTACAAAGACCTATGACAAAAAATTATATTTTCATAATCCTCATGACCTCAGGGTTATCACCAACTTCATCTAAGCCTCATCTCAAGGTAAACATGCTCAAATAAACATGAACATCTATCACATGATTAAATATATTCAAGGGATTTAAATTCATTAATATGATCTTAAAACATCCTTAGATCAATGTTAATCAATTAGATCATGAGATATACTAAGAAATATTGGTCTTACAGACCAATCTTTCAACCTTCTTTTTCATAGACTCTACACAGCTAGATAAGCCAATTTGACTTCAATGATTCGAACTCACACCAAATTCCAAGATTATGAAAAGAATGGATAGATCATTCAAGACCCAAAAAATATCATCATGCATATCAATGAATTACTCTTTCATGAAAAAACATCATGAAATATCTTCTTACTTTTGACTAATTTATTCACTATCTGCACCACTAGGTCTAATCAATGACTGGCCAACTTTGATCATTGACTTCAGATAAATGATATCTAGAACTTGTCCAAAAATCTTCATGAACATTAATTACAAGTCTCATACTTTGATCTTTATTCACTTAGTAAATTTCACTTAGTCAACATTATTTGCTATTAAAAATATTCAAAAGATAAGTACTTATCTTTATGGTATTCTCATTCACCTAATATACCATTCACACCTAGAAATATGTAGGAGAGTTGACTTAAACCTCCAATCACTTTTTAGATTATATCAAACTATTTTTAGCTCTTTTAAACAAGGTCTTCAACATTGGGTCACAATCAAGGTTTTATGAGGGTTTGGATTAACTTCCAGTCTTAACGATCATTCATAAAACTTAGTTCCTCTTTCCAGAAACCAACACTTGGAAATTTGGCATATAACCCATCCTCATCTACCTTTAATTTATTATGATCTCATGTAACTGTAGTACATGCCAATGAGCACTAAGAATAACTTATTGGGTAGACATCTCTTTATATTATGCACTCATGAAACCTTGAAATACATTTTAAGACTTTTCTTTGCAAAACAAGTCCTAAAAATTTGTGCACATACTTGAAAAAACTTAAATAACCTATTTCATTGTTCACCTACTCACTCAAGTCATGGAAATTGATCCTATTATATCATCTAGCCACAATCTCCCTTCATGCTTTCTATGTCTTAACCTATAAGTCTTATTAAGCCTTATATCTAACCTTATATACAACCTATAGGCCTTAACTTGAAACTTTCCTATGTTTCAATGCCTCTTGTGTATGATTAAACAACATCATACACTTAATTCTATTTATAGCTTCAACAGAAATTCTTGAGACCTACTTACAGATCTTTAAAGCTCAACTATAGCATCTTCAGAGCTGCATACACAAATATTTAGAGCATGTAAATATTTTGAGCTGACCACCTTATAATCATATTAAAGGTATTAAATACCTTAGATACAACCTTAGACAATATCTCTCATGCTTCAAACACTATCAAGTGTTCTTTAGAGTATTCTCATCTTTGTAGCACAATTAGATCATCTTTGATATTGTTTGCATAGAAATTCAGAGCACACTACTACTTCTAAGCTCACACATTTCATATTTCCACCAATAAATATTATCTCACAAGATCTAGACAAAACATTACAAGATGACTTACACTTGCTATATTTATGTCAAGTCTTACTTGACCAAGTATTTGCACAAAAAACTTTGACATCAATGAAAGAACCATGCATCTTCATTAGAACCTTTGACATAAATGACAACATTAAATATAAAAGCTTAACACTCAATGACAATGCTAAACAATCTATCCCTTGATCAATGACAATGTCTAATAATCTTCCCCTTTATCATTGATGGCAAACACACTCAAAAAACTTTGTCAACCACTCCTTGATGGAAATCATTTGTTAAAACTAGTTCTTGCCTTTTATTTTCTCCCTTTTTAATATTTCTCCCATATTCTCATCCTTATTTGAACTTCCAAAAATTTATCCTTTTTAAAAAAATTTCTCCCCCTTTGAAATTAATGACAAAGGTCTTCCATAACTATGAACTCTTTCAAAATGGACTCAAATTACAAGACTATTTCAACATAGATCAAACTCAATCAACTTACTTGAATAGATCCCCCTATAACCTATAATTCACCATGATTCTATGAGTAGTATATATCAAGGATCATCTACAACTACTAAAAACATACTTTTCTCCTCATGTGAGTTGATACTATCTTTCAAAGACGTAGTCTTCAAAAAATTCTTAATCAGGTCACTCACTTAGCCAATTCATAAAATACTCAACAAACAACATCTCAAACACACACTCTCCTTAATTCTATGCATATAAAAAGTAATCACTCTCTATACAAAGAACACAACACTACCAAGCTCCCCCTTAGACCAAGCATATCTTCTTTCAAAGCACTAGGAACTCGAGATCACATACCTTTCTTTGACATGGCTGAATAAGCTACCAAAATCTTTGACCACACATGTTAGGCTATCTCATACTCAATACCATTTGATATAAATCGATAGAAATTTCATAAATATGGATTCCCCCTTTGTCTTTACAAATTAGGCTCACCTATATAAACATAGCTCAAAAGTTTACCTCTTATATGCAAAAGATCTGCAATCTATCTTTAGAGAATCCTATTAACTACCACCTCATGATTCTAATGATAGAATAATATATCCATGAATATTAATGGATTAATCCCCTTTTCTATAGGGTTTTAAAACAACACGAATTTAGAAGATTCCTAGATCTATATATCCTTACTAGACTAAATATTCTTCAGCATCCTTCTATACTTAATTGGCTCCTTAGGCTTGATCTCATCATCAACCTTTTCAACCTTCTTCCTTTATTTGAATGTCTTGTCAACACATGTAGATAACAATCATTATTAACATCCTTTACTTTATTTATTATCTATAGTATCAAATATTTCACCTTGGTTTATGAGTTGATCATGACTCATCTTGTCATTCTTCTTCTTCTTAGTCAATTCTTCATTCTTACTGTATGATCAACCATATGAGAATCAAGAATTGTCTCCTAAAATATGTCTTGATCATCCACTATTAATACTATGAGATTTCTTAGAATATTCTTCTTTAGTATTTTTATCTACCTTTACTTTAACTAAAGAGTTTATCTTCTTGATCCATTTTTGAGTGGCATGACTAAGAACCTTATTTTCTCAATTGAATGATCTTTTAATTATGTTAGGACAGAATCTTGTAATATGTCCTACATTATGATAACTATAACATACCATATTATTCATATCATTTTATTTGTGATGACTATGATATCCTTGTGACCAATTGCTTCTCCTTCCATAGTTTCAAGAGGACTCATTCTTGAAGGATCCTCTACATTCTCTAGCTCTATGACCAAACTAACTACATGTAAAATAATAACCATTGAAATAATTACTAGAACTTATAGTATTGGGCTATTTGATAGGTATTTTAACCTTCTTATCTTCAATAATATTCTTCTCAACTTGAGGTGCCTTCTTTTGGTCTTTATTGAACCCAAGACTTGTTTTATCACTTGCAAACTTTTTGCTACTCAGGATATCATCTAGAGCCTCCATACTCTTGTCAAACTTCACAAAATTATTTACCTTAATAGATACTTGATCTAACTTAGTTATCAAATATTTTATCTCAATTTCATATTACCTTGTAGCATTGGGCTATCTGATAGGTATTTTAACCTTCTTATCTTCAAATATCTTCTTCTCAACTTGAGGTGCCTTCTTTTGGTCTTTATTGAACTCAAGACCTGTTTTATCACTTGCAAACTTTTGGCTACTCAGGATATCATCTAGAGCCTCTATACTCTTGTCAAACTTAACAAAATTATTTACCTTAATATTTACTCGATCTAACTTAGTTCTCAAATATTTTATCTTAATTTCATATTTTTTGAAGTCTTATTCTTTATTCTTTAGGCTTGTTTCCATATTCTCGTTTTGGGTTTCAACTTGTTGGATGATATATTCATATTCTTTAGAGGTGTTACATAGCCTTTACTCAAAAAATCCAATTTTTTCCTCATAGTCCTAAAATAATGACTTCAATTTTCTTCATAATCTTTAGCTCTTTTAGGGAACTCATTAGTTATACTTCAAGATCCACTTCAACTTCTTCACTATCATAGTATTTTTCTTCATCTAATTCTACATCAATTATGAGACCTTTCTTACGTAAACAACCTTCATTATCTGATTCTATACCTATGAATAGGGTTTCATTATTGTCATTCTCAACTTCATTTCTATCATCTTCACTGTCAAATATGTCTAAATAACTCATATTAGATGAACTATATTATTTAGTGTAAAATCTCTTCTTATTCTTGAAATACTTCTTCTTTCTTTCATACCTCTTGAAATGCTAATTGATTTTGTTAGACCTAAATTATTTTTTGTTTATACCATCATGCTCAGTCTTCTACTTATGAGGACACTTATTTTTAAAATTCCCAATTTATCCATAGTTGAAAAACTTGAATGGTAACTTACCTTTGTACTTGATAGAACCTATTCTTAGCTTTCTAGAAAACATAGCAATCAAATCATCATCATCAATACCTAAACATACCTCATCTTTGTCCTTCCTATCCTTTGTCTTATTTTCAACCTTGAAAACAAATTCCTTCTTGAGAGGTCTTCCTCCATCTATTCTCATCTCATAGGCAATTAAGATGCCATGAATCCCATCCATCTCTAGCTTATGCAAATATTGCATTTATTCTATTATAGATAATTTAGAATCAAACTTATAATTTAGTGATCTCAAAAAAATTTCAATAATAGTATATTATTTCACTTCTTCTTCCAGTCTAATAACGATGTCGACAACTTCATCAAATCTTAACAAATAAGATGCAATAGATTCATCTTCATTCATCTTCAAGATTTCAAACTATATTATATGAGTCTTTAATTTGGACATCTTCACCTTGTTGTCTCCTTCATAGGTGGTTTTCAATTTATTCCATATATATTTGGCTAAAGCACAATGTATTATCTTTACTAGCTCTACCTCTGATAGGCCACACATAATGGAATTCATTGCCTTGGAGTTATTTTCACTAGCCTTCTTATCTATTGCATCTGTTGGTGGAATTGAGGATGAAATATATCCATCCATAACTGATTTATAAATATTATGTACTTGTGACATTAGATATATATTTACTTTGACATTCTATAAGGCATAATTAGATCTATTGAACAATAGAGATTTACTTAGAAAGAAACCTCCTTGAGCTTACTGACTAGTCATCCTTGCTTATTAGGATCTCCTTTAGGATATTAAAATTGTTCTAAAGGACTTACTCTGATACCAATTATTGGAAACAATATGAATAAGAGGGGGGGAGTGAATTGGTATTCAAAATTTTTCATGTAATTTTACTTAACTATGTATGAACCATCTTAACATGCATGCAAAACTCAACAATAATAAACAACAAAACATAACAACATGAAACACATAAACATAACATATACATGGGAAACCCTCTCGGGATAGAAAACCCATTGATGAATAAAATGAACTAAAGTCCTATAAGATAAACATCAACAATCAGTTGAACACCCATTCAACTTGGAACACTAATCCCAATCTATTAAGAACCAACTTAACAATCTTTATCTAAGCACCAAACTAACAAAGAGCACCAAACCTAATATATTAAGCAAAAACTTGACAATCTTTATCTAAGCACCAAATCATCAAGGAGGACCAACCCATAATTTACCAAGAACCCAATTAGCCTTAGCAAGCTCTAACTTGTAAGGAGGCTACAACCCCCTAGATGACTCAGCACTAACTTAACCACCTGAATGTTTGATCACCTTCAAAAATCCTTATTTATTATAAAAAATAATGATACAATATTTATTCTCTTCACTCTCTTTATTCCACTCAGACTAATCTTCAAGCCTATTAAACCGATCTTCAACACTCTTCACATAACTATCCCTCTTCATAGCTTGATTAGATTTTTTGACTTCAATCCTTTGTTGCATAACTTCTATTAGATATTCATGATATCTATGCTGGTCTACATGACCTATTTATTCTCACAAATTATCTATTCCATTTACTTATCCTATTTTAATCTTTCTCTCTTAGCACACTCTTAACATCCCCTCTTTTCTTTTTCTAAGCACACAAAATAGGCTTAACTGTCTTACTTTTATACATGTTATTTGATCATATCATTCTAAGTTGATTATACATAAAATCACTTAGGTCATAAATGAATAGGTTTAAAAACATTATAATAACATGTCTTAGTCATGAATCGATCACTACAATAGGTTGACCATACATCAATTAACCCTTATTCCTCTTTTAGGTGTATGGAGACCTAATAGGCCTTCTCAACAATATGTTACCCTTTGATATCTTTGAAGCTTATCCAAATGATTCACATGATATGAAAATATCACATGACACTAAAATATTCCTTATCCATTTTTTATTTAGGTCTAAAACACCTTTTAGGTCTAACTACCACTTGAACCCTTCTTCAAATCACTGCTTATAAAAGGCTTGTGCATATACAACAACTCTACCTTAAACAACTGAGGCAGTTACTAAATTTTTCCAAACACATATGGCAAAATAATCATGACCTCAAGGTTATAAATAACTTCATTTTATGCTCAACTTAGGTTAAATAGGCTCAAACACTCCTCTATAAAATGTTCACTCAGAACTACCAACTAACTCCAAAACACAACCAAAGAAACATGAACATCTGTCACATGATTGAATATCTTCAATGGATTTAAAATCATCAACATGATCTTAAAAAATCCTTAGATCAACCTCAATCAATCATATCATGAGATCTAATGAGAACTATTGGTCTCACAAACCAATCTTTTGACCTTCTTTTTCATAGACTCTACACAACTAGATAAGCCAATTTGATGTCAATTATTCAAACTCTTACACTGACTTCCAAACTTCTAAAAATCATGGATAGATCATATAAGAACCAAATAATATCATCATGTATTTCAATTCATTATTATTTCAGGAAAAGACATCATGAAATTTCTTCTTACTTATGACTGATTTCTTCACTATCTACGCCACCGAGTTTGATCAACGATTAGCCAAATTTGATCATTGACTTCACAAAATTAAGATCTGGAACCTATCTAAGAACATTCATATCAAATTGTTCTAATATATTTTGAATAAGATCTTAAAAATTAGGTCATAATTAAGGTTTTATGAGGGTTTATTTTAACTTATAGTCTTAACAATCATTTATAAATCTTAGTTCCTCTTTATAGAAACCAACACTTGGAAATTTTAGCTTAAACCCTTCCTCATCAACCTTGAATAGTTTTACATGCCAATGAGAACTGATAAAACGTTCTTAGGTAGACATCTCTTCATATTTTTCACTCATAAAACATTGAAATATCTTTTAAGACTTTTCTTTGCAAACCAAGTCCTGAAACTTCATGAAAATACCTGAAACACCTTGAATCACCTATGTCATATTCACCTTCTCAATCAAGTCATGGGAATTGATCCTATTATCTCATCTGGTCACCATCTCTCTTCATGCTTTTTAAGCCTTAAAAAACAAGTCTTATTAAGCCTTGTATTTGACCTTGCAGCCATCCTATAGGCCTTAACTTAAAACTTTATTGTGTTTAAATGCTTCTTATATATTCTCAAACAACATCAAACACTTAGTTTTATTTGGATCTTCAGTAGAACTTCCTTGAAGCTACTTATAGATCTTCAAAGCTTGATTATAACATCTTCAAAGCTAAATACACAAATATTCAGAGCATGTAGATCTTTAGATATAACCTTATACTCATCTTCAAGGTCTTAAATACCTTAGATACAACCTTAGACAATCTCTATCATGCTTTAAACACTTTCAAGTGTTCTTTGGAGCATTCTCTTTGGAGCATTCTCATCTTCATAGCATAATTAGAACATCTTCAACACTAATTACACATAAATTTAGAATACACTTCTTCTTCAAAGTTCACACATTTCATCTTGACACCTAGAAATATTATCTCATAAGATCAAGACAAAGCATTACAATATGGTTTACACTTACTGTACTACCTTCAAGGCTTTCTTGACCAAGTATTCTCACAAAAACCTTTAACATCAACTATATTATATTGACATCAATGAAATAACCATGCATATTCATTAGAACCTTTGACATCAATGACAACATTAAATATAAAATATCAACACTCAATGATAATTCTCAAAAATATCTCCATTGATCAATGACAATGTCCAACATCTATACATAGCTTAATTAGATTTATTATATACATGTTTATTTTCACATTTACTACTACCATTTTGTGCCACAAGATTTAGTGAGAAATAGGTTAAATTTTACTTTAATTTACATATATTTAGTGAATAATAGAAAACATAAGACTTAATTAGGGTTATCACGTGGCATTGCTTGACTAGAGGATTTAGAACCCTCTTTAGTGAGATTATTATGGTAAGGGACCCCTTGGTTAGGTCTAGTAGATCCATCTTAGTCATAACCTAGAATATATAAATGTATTACCAAGCAGAAGTGTAAGTGTGATTTATCTTATTTGATCTATGATTGATATGTAGTTCAAATGCATTTTCCATTATATACATTTTGGTGGACCTAATGTGAATCTAACTCTTTTAGGTTTTCTTTCATGTATTAATTTTTTTATCATAGTATACATTTTTATTTTTTTAGTACTGTATCAAACCTATCAATATAGTATGACATTATATGCATATATTTAACACACTATTTCTCAAAAATTACTCTATTCTTTCTATGTAAGTATTATTTAAATATAGGATATTGGATCAATCAACTTGACATAGTTTTCTTCTTTAGTCATAGGATTGCATACTTCATTGATTTTTTCAACTCTATTTATAGAATATTAAAAATTGACATTTGAGAAACAAAACATAAAATTTTCAAACTAAGCATCTTCAAAATTACCAAGGTTCATTATTACCTTCTCTATCATTTCTATTTTTCATTTACAATCTTGTTTTTCATAGTTTGTAGTCTATAAAACTATAACCTTATAGTGAACTGGATTGACTAGCTCGACATAAATTTATAGCTTGTCTTTTGTCTAGAAGACATAGGCAACATTTTTGATTATGTTATTATGGATTTGGATTCCAAAAAATAGTATCAAATTTATTTACTCTTTTCTATATTTTTTAATATTCAGTGTTGCCTAAACTGACTCTATACTCTTCACAGTCAAAAGAATTAACCTATTTTACTAGTAATTAATTTGATTTCTATTTTAGTTAATTGTATTCTTAGAGTAATAAACATAAAATAATTAGGTGGTTTCTAAATTTACCAATTTAATCACAATTTTTCTATTTTTCACACACTTCTAAATCACTTTACACTAAAAAACATTAAACATTTTTCTTCCCAAGGTCTACCTACTTGGATTTCATATCCAAGGGCGAAGTTGACTTAGTTTTTTAGCAAGTATAAACACATGATTGATGGCATGTATTGAAAAATAATCTAACACCCTTATCACTTCAAGATTATGAAGTGAGTGGGTAGGCACCAATACCAAGCTATTACAATCACCAATAAAGATCCCTTTCATCCTAAACTACTTTAAACTATCCATAGATTGCTTTCTAATTCCTTCTTATAGCCAACGCCATATCACATTAATTTAAAAATTTATTATAACTTAATAAAATTTAGGAATGATTAATTACCTTAGAATTTACATTCAAGTTTTGTTTCTTGCTCTTTGATCATCATATTTTATAATGTAAAACTTGTACTAGCCATCATTAGTGTAAGGTTTACATTATGTGATACAATTAGATCAAAAACATTAATCTAATTTCTTGTGTGATTAATTTTATTTTCTTAGCTATTATCTTGAAAAAAAATTCTCAACTTTTATAACACTATCATTCCTATCAACACAATTTCTTATAGACTATTAGTCTTGCTTACCTTCAGTACATAGTTGCCCTATATGACTATGTATCATTTTTAGCCTATTCAATGTTTCCTTATAGAGTACATATTCAACCCATAAAATTGTGTATATTTTTATCCTATTCATTTTCTCCCTCTGGATTACATAATTTTACCTATACGACTATGTATCTTTCTAGTGGGTTCATTTTCTCCATCTACAATACATAGTCAACCTGTACAACTGTGTATCTTTTTAACCTATTCACTTTCTCCATCTCCATTAAAAATTAGACCCATATGACTATGTATATTTATATCATGTTTTAATTTTACCAAGTACAGAACACAGTCAAGTAATTTGATTCTATCTTTTACATCCTATTGTGTGGACCCTTTCCATAGACTCTATCAACCTAGTTGACTCTATACCTGTTGGTTGATACTATTATGTGTTTGGATAAATCTATCTCTATTGTTCCTCCTTACTTCCCGATATCATATTCTACCTTTGATCATCATGAAATATCCTATCATAATATTTTTTGACAAATTAAATCTATTTAGATGTTATATGAGTTGTTCTTGTCTTCCTACCTTTGCCACCCAAAAATATGTTCACTCTTGGAGAAAATTTTATCATCCCTCATATTTTTATTTCAATATGGTCCAAATCACTCCAAAAAATGAGACTGGTGGATCAAACCCATTCCATACTTATCAAGGTAATTCTCACCTTTAGGAACCTTACCATACTATGGGGGAAATTGACACAAGCCTAACAAATAACCCCATAGGAAACCTTCTCAACACCAACAACCCACCTCCTACCAATATATCACCTAAAAACCCTCCCCATAATACCAATTTAGGGAATCCTCCTACCAACATCAACCCACCAATTGATACTACTCAAATTCTTGCACAAATAGTGTAACAAATGAACATCATGAAAACATCTCACACCTCTCAAATGATGCAACTACAACATAATTTGATAAACATGGATAATCAACCTCCTATTCTTCTTATACAAAAAAAATTCATCCTTCCACCTCTTAAATATGCCACTTTAAATGTCATTCCCCAACCTATTATGCATAATAAGATGATTCAACACATTTAATATGAAGTTTTAGCCCCCTTCATTATATTTATTTATATTGGTAATACATCTCCAACTATTAAATATGATGGGACTAAAGACCCTACATATTTTATCAAAGCATTAAATAATATTTATAAAGAGTGGATCCAAACTAATACATTCACCACTACCAAAATTTTTAGTCAAAAACCTCACATGTAACTTATTATAATGGTATAACCAACTTCCCCAATATCTTAGTCATTTCATCAATTATAAGAAATGCCCTATCAAATAAAATCATGAGTTTATCAAATAATGAAAATATTTAGATCACAAAGATGATCACAACATGAAGGATGAAAAATTGTTCAAACTTTTTGTTACTGCCTTAACACCTTCCCTCTAATACAAGGTTCAAAATTTTTCTCCCCAAACTTTAAATGATGCTCTTGACCAAGCTAAGTGACAAGAATTTCTATTGAAATAGTTTAAACCTAATACTAAAACCATCAAAGGATATTTTCAACATTAAACCAATGTAGTCACTAGAAATACTCAACCAAAATTAGGAGTAGCCAAAATGAAAAATCCCCAACCTTCCATATGCCACTAATAGTGAAATAAATGTAACAAATTTTAGTGTCTTCTAAACCATTCATGTATCCTAATAATACATCTCAATGGTATGATCCTAAAAAAATTTATTATCTCCATGCTGATATAATTCATTCCCATAAAACATATTTTGGGATTACAAAATTTGGCATTTCTTTTATGATAGGAGATTCATTCAATCATTATGCAATGATGAAAATACATCATCATGGTTATGTTAATGCTTCTCAAAATAAAAAAGATTTCAAATCTTCTTCTTTTAACAATCCAAAAACTTTCTTTACATCTAACCCTCAATAATCAAATAAGGATATTTGTGCAATTGATAATGATTATGATCAATACTATACTAATTCCCAATATATGAATCTAGATGAGGTCAATTATCGATTCAAAACCTACCCATCAAGATCCCATCACAAAACCAAAGAAACCATATTTATAAGAGAAACTTCTCAAAGATACTACTACCACTAACCTACCTTCAAAAACTAATGAGGAACCACTTCCTCAATCCGAAACTCTAACTACCTCTCTTCTTATTAAAAATAGTTTACCTTCAAAGCCTTGTGTTGGTTCTTCCTCTTCTAAAACTCATTGGAATTTCTTAGACTAACTTAACTCTATGCCTTGAAAAATACCTCTCATGGAGTTAGTTCACACTTCTTCCTATCATCATAAATTCCTAATAAAACAAATATAATAAATTAAAGAACCATATTCCTTAGAAGAGGAACATTCTTCTCATGAGCCTCAACTAATAGAAGTTCATACCATTGAAATAATTTTTACTTAGTCAAAGCCTTCCATAGAGTTCCTTGAAGAAGACATGATCAATGATGAAATTATTTTGTGTTGACAATCCACCTCTCTTTATTAAAATACCCATTAATACCACCCTTATTCATAAAGTATTAGTATATGAAGGGTCAATAATTAATGTGGCATCTCTTTGGCTCATTTAACAACTCGAGTATACCAAAGATCATCTCAATCAAACTCATATAACATGTCATGGATTATACAAGACCAACTAAAATCTACTTGGTTGTATTTGGCTCCCTCTTACTATTATACCCAAAACTATATGTACTAATCTTATGGTTCTTGATTTACCATTATACTATAATATACTCCTAGGATGCCTATAGACTTATTGCATGAGGGCTATTGCCTCTTTTGGAAGCCAATGTATCAAGTTTATTCATAATGGCAAATGTTATAAACATGAGGCTGATCCTAACCCATATATTACTCAACTTCCCAATCCAAAATCTTAATATTAGATCCTAACTATTCTAACAATTAATAATGTACCTTTATTTAAATTCATAAATATGACTCTGGACTTATAGGTCACTCTTGCTAATTTTGATGATGATGAGCCAAATGAATTGTAAAACACATGCAATAATACCAAGCTACCTCTTTACATTTTAGAGTGGATTCCTTCTTCCTTGTTACCTCATGATTGTACCATCCCTATTATTGATGAGATAACTAGTTTCCCTCCTCCATTTAATGCATATGAAGCATATGATATATAAGATGAATTTACTTGTAATTACTATGGAGTGGATATATTATTTCAAGACCCTTTAACCATGTCACCAAGTAAATTTAGTGATCTAGGTGTATCACCTTCTAATATTATTTTAGAGACACAATCATGTACTAGCTATCACACCCATGAGGATAAGTACATTATGGCCCAAAATAAATCTTGATACTTGGATGTTCAACACTATCAATAAACCTTAGTTAAAATAGATTATTTTAACTAATATTTCCATACTATTTCCATGGATATTAAGTTATAACCTGAATTACATGTACCTCTAATTAATTCTCCACTTCTTGATACTCCCTAGATTGTTAAACAAATATTACCTCTCACAAATTTGAAACTTCCATAACCTTATATCTTTCCTCTCACACCGATCATCCTCCTCATTCCCCTCCACACAAACAATTCTAAATATATGCCTATTATCAATCCAATTGAATCCAATCAACCTTATTTCATAGTTTCACCTACGCCTAAGATCACTCTTGATACCAAATGTATGCTAGATACATTATGAGTATGATTTCCATGGTAAAATAATTATTAATATTAAAGTACACATAGAATACTATGGATATTTACCTCTGATACCTAGTGATGAATCCATACTTGATTTTTTCCATGATCTATAACCTCAACTTTGTTGGCAACATCAAAAACTTGGGAATTTTAAATGAAAGGCTCCTCATTTTAACAACTTCATTACTAGCATCAATCTTTCTTTATGGCATAGAGTGGAAACTTTGGATGGAAATTTCCACTATTTTTGGAAAATGGGTTTGGCATCTAAGTATGTGATTATATTATGCAAAACAATACTAGGGTCAATATTGGGCATGCCCTCATATGACCAAGTAAAATTCTTATGATATTTATAAAATAATAGACTAAAGTTATCATGCTCAGTTAGTGTGATTTCTATAAAAAAATTTATAGGTTAAGGACATGAAGGTGTCATATATTCTATTCTCTTGGTTTCCTTAATAAGAATAACATTTCCATATTGAAAATGACATGGTACATTGGGAAGAGGGGAAATTACATTACCTTCTATATATGCCATCGTAGATTCCATTTCTATATATGAAATGTTATCACTCATGGATGGGTTTTTAGGCTAAAATCAAGTTCATATATCCCTTGAAGACCAATACAAGACAACCTTCACTATGGAATGGGGTACCTCTTGCTATGTTAAGATGCCCTTCAGCCTTAAAAATTCTAGAGATACCTATCAGTGGGATATTACCCACATTTTTAATGATCTTATTAAAAACTTTGTGGAAAATTATGTGGATGATATCAATGCCAAATAAAAAAGACTCAAAACCCATCACTCTGATCTAGCCATCATCTTTGATTGATTAATCAATTACAAAGTTAGACACAACCCCTACAAGTATGTCTTTGGCATTGCATCTGGTAAATTTATAGGTTTTTTAGTCTCTCTTTGTGGTATTTATGTCAATCCTACTAAAATTAAAGTTATAGTCAACATGCCTATTACTCACTTCATTTTAAACATTTGTACTTACCTCAACAAGCTTAGGGCAATTTGATGATTCATCCCCAAAATGGCTTATCACATATTCTCTATTAATTATTTTCTTAAGGGAATGATATAAAATGGACTAATCCTTGTCATAAAGCATTTGAAAACTTGAAGTAATCATTTCTACATCTGCCTACCCTTCAACCACCTTTTAATGACCATTCCTTGATTTTGTACACTTCTTCTAATATCATATCATTTGGGGAAATGCTTTACCTACAAGATGATACTGGAAGAGAATATGCTATTTACTATATTAGTTGATGTCTCATTGATTATAAAGAATATTACACGAAAGGATAACATGATTGCCTTGTTATCGATTTCATAGCTGAAAAACTTCATCACTGCATGTTCTATCAAATAACCTATGTCATCATTTATTCTGACCCACTTTGGCTCTTTTTATCCAAAGCATTTTTACTTTGAGATAGAATTTGTAAGTGGATGGTTCTCTTATTAGAATTTGATTTGTATCATAAATAAAAAATCTATAAAATGGAAAGTCATTGCCAAATAACTTGTAGCGATACTCACATCCACTATAAATCACCTTCAAGATAGTCTTCCCATTGATAACATTCTCTATATTCAAGGTCTCAATTAAGTTATCTCTCTTAAAGATTATTTACATAATTTCACTATATATTTAGAGGCAAGTAATAAATAAGATACCTATGTAATTATTTATAATAATAAACCAAAGTAGTTATTGAATAGCTTCCCAAAATCACTATCGATTTACATGAAGACACCTAGACCCTAGACTTTTATGGTGCCAAATGTTTCCAAGGAGATAGGGTAAGTTGTATTCTAACTAATACTCATGGTAAAATAATACCTTTGGAATTTCAAATAACCTTTAATGTCACTATAATAAGGAAAAATATGAAGTGTTAACCTTAGGCATGAAAGTGATACTTGATTTATATATTCCATATCTACATGTTTTGGGTGACTCCCAACTTATGTATCACTAGTTTAACAATGATTACCAATGTAAAAGTGAAAATATTATTGCTTATCATCAAATAAATACCAAACTCACCAATATTTTTCCTCTTTTACCATTGATCCCATTCTAATAAATCAAAAATCTATCACATACTCTCTTACTTCTTTGGAATCCTTATTTCATCCTTATCAAGTACTTAGTGATTCTCAATTTATTATTCAAATAATAAACTCCCCATTAATCCAACTGTTAGACTCACTTATCTATCACATTGAGTTCATCACTATTTGATATATCCCATCATATAAAAACATTATCCAATTCCTTGAACATTAAACTTATCCTCCAGACATGGATTCTCATGAATATACTAGAATTCAAAAATAAGCTTTTAAATATGTATTTTGATACACTACCCTTTATTATCATAATGCAAAAGGTACCCTCATCCATTTTGTAATGAAATATGATTTCCCTTCTCTCCTTTAACAAGCACATGGTGGAATTTGTAGTGGTCACTATAAAAAACATGCTACAACATGCAATTGCCTATGTATGGGATACTTTTGGCCTACATTAGAAAAGGATGCTATCGACATTGATAAAAAGTGTATTCCTTACCAACTCCATGATGATCTAATCCATTCACCATAAAATAAGATCCAAAATATTGAGTCTCCTTGGATATTTTCCATTTGGGGATTATATATCATTGATAAATTACCTTAGACATAAGATGGGCATGTTTTTATCATCACAACTACTGAATATTTTACCAAATGGGTAGAAGCCATGATTATTGTAAACATCACATAAACCATAATTTATAAATTTATTATTAACCAAATCATTTATCCTTTTGGAGTTACCCATACTATTATTTATGATAATGGTGGTAATTTCAAGAACAAGGATCTGAAGTAGCTTTGTCCTAAATTTAAAATATCCCAAAAATTATCAATGGCTTATCATTCACATTACAGTGGCCAATTTGAGGCCACTAATAAAATTCTCAATAAAATTATCTAAAAGACCATCTGAAAAACCCATATGGATTGGCATATTCATTTAAGTCTTTCACTTTGGGCCTATTATACTAGCATCCAGACTGCCATTAGGGAAACTTTATTCTTGTTAGTTTACATTTCCAAGTCTATATTACTGTCATAATTAGAGCTTCCCTCCTTATGTATATATATTCATGGTATAATTATTTATGAATAATTACATGAGTCTCATTTCATTATCTCAATCTCCTTGATGAACATCATCTAGCTACTCTTCACCATAATCACCAATATAAGGCTCGTATCACCAAGAAATAAAATAAAGGTTACAGTTTGCACTTTCAATGTTGGTGATATAGTCCTTAAATTAGATAATACCCATGATAAAGAAGGAAAATAAACCCAAAAATGGTGGGGACCTTATTTAATGAAATATTGTTGGTCCTATCACCTATCACCTTTAAACTAATAAAGGCCATGTTTTCAAAGAGTCCATTAATGCACAATTCCTAAAGAAATATTTTAGTTATATATTTCCATTCTTATCATATTTATATATGCTAGCTTAATAACACTTTTTATAGTATTTATACATGGGTCTCACCCTCTGCAATAGTTTCTCTTTCCAAAAACCTTAGTTCCTTCCCTTGGTCCCTTGGTTTCTTTTTCTATTGAGTTGCATTATAATACCATGGATAGGACCCAATTTTCATCATTAATTCCTTTTAATTCAATCGATTTTTCATATCAACTTTGTTATTTTCCAATTATTTTTTTCACCCTCTTAGGTTTTGTGAGTTGTAGTATAAGACCATGGATAGGACTAGACCCTCCTCATAAATATCATTTTTCTCATTTTATTTTCACATACTTTATTGCACCCACTTGGGTTTATCTTTTATGAATTTTAGTGTAAGACCACGGATAGGACTAGGCTCTCCTCATAAAATCACCATTTTATTCCAAAAACACCTTTGTTTAACTAAGTGTTCCTTTTATATAATTTTAATAAAGGGTTACAAGTTTGTGATCCCATATTATTAGCTTTGAATTTTGTCTCCTTTATAGATAAAACTTGACCAACAAACTATGTTAGCGTGTTTCCCTAAAATTCCATACATTCTTATGATAAGTAATCATGATTGCCTATCATTGTATCCCTTTTCACCATTGCCACATTTTTTACTATTTGAAGTAATTCAAATTGTTTCATGTTTATTTTCCCTTGATTTCCTCTCTTTTCATTCCACTTTAGATAAAACAAGGAAAAATTCAAGATATCACTTTGATTTCACATGAATTAACAATAATCTTAGACACCATGCTCTCTAAGTTCTCTTTATTAACAACCAAGTCCAAAGTTTTCAAATGATAGTAATTTTTAACACCCATGTTTTATTCTCTAAATCCACATGGATTAGAAATAGAAAAAACCATCAAAATTTAAAATCTAAATCATTTAAAATAAAAGGCAATGATCAAAATTCAACATAAAAATTCAAAAGTCAAAATCACACCAAAATATGTGATTTATAGCATATTTCCTATCTCTAATTTAAGTTCAAACTCCATAGTTGGAATCATGATAGAGATGAGATCCATTGGAGTATGGTAGACTAGTAGATTGGGATAGGATAATTCAACAAAAATAGTCTATTATTATTTCTTACTTTCTCAGGCAAGTACCCAATCTTTGCAGTAGACTGATGACTCTATAATGGGTTTTGAGGAATGGGGAACACATTATGGGAAGGTAGGTACATTTAATTTTTTCATGCATATAGTTGTCATGGGATGATACTCATATTTCATTTCATGACCCAATATTTATGTGGTTAGGAAAGTTTTTTAAAGTCCTTAATACTGACAATCCTCTTGTTTTGACAAACCTAATCTAAGTGTCTTGACTTTGATAAAGAGTTTCTATACTTTATTTTTTACTCACTCCCCCCACCACCCATTTAATTCCCCCCTTGATAGGTAAGTTTGATTCTAAATCTATTTCCCCACTTCTTTATTCCCTCTTCTTCACATCCTAAAACATGTTAGTACTTCTTTGTTTTAGTTTTATCTATCTTTAAAACAAAATAATATGCTTGAGTGACTATGGATTATCTTCTTTATACCATTATTTTAACTTTATACAATTGCATTGGTTTATTTGAAATTTTTTCATTATCACTCCCTTTTTTTTAGATAATTACATTCATTTCCAAATTTTTTTTACTTATTTTTTTCTGGACAACTACATCCATTTTTACTTTCAATTATTTTTCCATTTTTGAGTGAGGTTGAATTGTTAATTCTCACTCACCAATGTTGTTTTCCATTTTATTCATTTTTTCCATTGATTATTGAATAAGGATTTTTATTTCTCACTCATCAATGTTATTTTACTATTGCTTGGACATCTTTGTTTAAGTAAGGATTGTTACTACTTTCACATTGATGTTTGAATACAATCTTTACTTGTATCCTTAGTTTGACTTGGTTTATTTACCTATCTTACTTAAGGTTTACTTATTTGAGTTTTTTGGTCATTTACTAGCCTTAGATTTTTGGTTATCTTATTTACTCTAAATTTTGACTTGGTCATTTGGTCATAACTTATCATGTATCACCCCATCTTACCAAATTTCCAAGTACGTCATGCCTACACTATTTTAGTTATCTTTTCCTATGTTTGTTTTTTATTTTTAGTTTTGCATCCTTAAGTTTGTCTAAATCAGTCTATGCACCCCCCATGATCAACACTATAAACATAACAAACAACCATCTAGTGATAAAGGTAAGTCAAGGTACACATACATTACTTTTATTTCATTTATTTTATTTTAGTCATTTTATGCTTTAAAAAACTATAATTTATTTAGCTTGAGTGTTGTGTGTTACTATGATCTTATAAAAAAGCACCATCCCATGTTTAAATTGAGTGATGTGTGATGGGATTTGACTGGGGCATATGTGTACACATAATATTTTAAACTTGATCAATTATTGATGCTTTCACTCTTGCAAGAACCCACAAAGTCTCAATCTCTTTGAGTGCATCCCTTAAATGGTGCAGTAGAAAAGGGGTGGGCATACCATTGGTGCTTTTAAAGATTATTTTACCCTATACCACCACTTTCTATCTACATAACCATCTCCTATACACTTCCCTAATCTTTGACCTCCAAGAAATTCACTGCCTTATTTAGCCCATACCTAGGCCAAAAACCATTTTTTACATTAACAAAACAATTTCATCCTAGGAAAACCATATATTAAAATTAATATTAGCATTTTATGGATCTAGGTAGGCCTCAACCAACCTAGATTAGGACCTAACTTGATTTTATCAATTAAAAATATAAGGTCAAAGTAGGTTGACCATGTCAGCTAAACTTTCATAAAGGTTTAGGGTTAGATTTATCTATATATACACATTCATTTTGACATTTATTAGAGTTAAACAAGAGTTAATTATTCATTTTCACTTATTTATAATTTACTCTTTCACCATTCTACTTGAGGAGTTATTGCTTAGGGTTTTACACTTAGAGGGAATGACTTTGTCTTATGAAAGCTTGAGATTCATTAGGATGTATTTAGCTATAGTGAATTATCCATACTTATCTTCTTCAACAATACACAATAACCTATGCTAAAGCACCTTTGGCCAAGGTAGAGATTGAGTCTAGATAGGTTCATCTTCAAGGTAAGTATCTCTAACTTTACTCCTCTATTTTATTAGATAGAAGTAGGATAAATAATTGATTTTGAATGTATTTTTATCTCCATGCATTAGGGTTTTATTTATACATAGATTAATTAGAATTATTGTATGCATGTTTAATTTCATGTTTATTACCCACATTTTGTGCCATAAGCTTTAGTGAGTACTAAGTTAGATTTTACTTTACTTTGCATATACTTAGTGAATAATAGAAAACATGGGACCTAGATAGGGTTATCACATGGTTTTTATTTAATAGAGTCTTTGGAACCCTCTTTAGTGAGATTATTTTGGTAAGGGACCCCTTGGTTAGGTCTAGTAGATCCATCTTGGTCATGAACTCAAATGTCTAAATGTATCGACAAGCATAAGTATATGTGTGATTTATATTGTCTGAGATAGGATTGATTTTTAGGTTAGATGCATTTCCCTTGTATAAAAGATTGACAATCCTATATCCTTTATCACCCTCAAGATATATAATGAAGATGAAAAATTGAATATGAGGTTTCATTTCCTTACATCTCTTTTTTATAATGCAAGCAATAATAGGAGATCCAAACATTAAGAAGTGATTCATTATGGGTTTCTAACCACTCCAATATTCAAAATGAGTGACTCCTTTCAACGCTTTATGAGGAACTTGATTATAAATATAAAAAGAATAGTTGATGGCCTTAGCCCAAAATTGATGTTCAAGAGACTTGTAGTGTAGCACATAGTTGGCCATTTCATTCAAAGACCTATTCTGACACTCTACAACACCATTTTACTAAGGATTATATGGAATTGTACACTATAATTCAATCCCCTCTAAAGTGAAAAATTGTTCAAAATGTTTATTGACATGCTCACCACCATTATCAGTGTGTAGAATTTTGATGGATTTACCTAAATATTTGTATATAAGTGCCTTGAATTCCTAAAAATGATCAAAGACCTCCAATTTATGCTTAATAAAGTACACCAAGCTATACCTTGAGATGTCATATATGAAATCAAGCATTTATTTAGTCTTATTGAAAGAAGGAGTTGGAAATTTTCAAGTAATGTGACTATGAACTAACTTCAATATCTATGTAGCTCTCCATGATTTACCTTTGTCATAATTCTCCTTAGGATGTTTAACAAGAATGAAATATTGGAAAACTCTCAAAAAATGAACACGTGAAAATCCTAAAACCATGTCATGATGACTAAGTTGTTCCATATAGTGATAATTGAGATGGCTAAATTTCTCATGAAATAATTTACTTACCTCATTTAAATGAGTGAAAAATATAGTAAAATGTTTATCAGGAGAAAAATATGAGAAAGTATACAATAATGATTGGTGATCTATTTTTTTAAATTCAATGATGGAGTAAATGTATGCTTCCCTAATAACCATTGAATTAGGTATGAACTCAACTTTCTTACCCAAACTGATGTGAGTGATCTAATAAATAGGTAGTATATTGGTAGATAAAGAGGGAACATGATCCATGGATAGTTTACTCATAGTTGAGTTTACTCCTCATTAACTCTACTACATAGGGTGTGCACCTCTCACCCAATATTGTGCACTCCTTGATCAAAGTTTAATTAAATTTATATACATAAGTCCCATGCCATAGCATATAATTTTGTGCACTCCACACTAAATGCCCATTACTTTGCACTTCCCAACTTCTAGTCCTTTGTGTAGCATAAATCCTTTGCTAAACTCACCAAAATTTTCATCCCTCATGCCTGTAGTATAATGCACCTAGTAATTCCACACTGTAGCTCATGGGACCCATGCACTACATAAGTTTCCATGAAATATCATTGACTCTTACACATTTTGTAACTAAAATCCCCTTATGCCTTGTATTCCCACACTATAACTCATAGTTTTGCATTACTACCCAACTTATTGGACTCCAAAACACATCCACATGTTAAATCTCCTTAGTCACATGCTTTAAGGTGTTCCCTAACCATCATCTAGCCTAAAATATGAACCAATGAAATTGTCTTCTTGGTAATTCATAATGTTTGTATTAAAAATTGTATTCTAATTGTATAAGTATATAACATACACATCCAATCAAAGGTTTATGCTCCACACAATCATAACACAAATAACATTATGTATGTATCTACTATGTAAAACATGCACTATAGCATATTGTACCAGTTTTACTTATTTTTTGTTAATGAATACAAGTTTTATTTCTTGAAAAAAATACTTATATTCCAATTAATGTGTTTATTTGTTCATTTTTGAATTAGCTTTACCCATTTAATTTGCACAACCAGAACTTTATTTTCCCCTGAATGTTTGGTCTTGGGCCTATTGAGTATTGTCATTGATGTCAAAGGTGACTAAGCCTAAATAGAAGTGTGTAATGTGGAAATGGACAAAGAGAGAGTGTTATCATGAAATATAATTTTAATGAAAGAGATAATTTTAAGGCAAGAGAGAGAATTTGAAGGCAATAAATGCCTTATTTTTGCATGATGGTATAGGTCATTGATCTTAAAGTTGCATAGGAAGCTTAGTCATGACATGAAGAGGTATGTGCATAAAAATGAATGAAAATAGGTATGAGAAGGTATTTTATCACTTTATGACCATGAGATAAAAGCATTGGATCATTCATGAGAGTTTCAAGGTGAACTTATAGGGGTAGGACCTTTAGACTAAGCCTACATCTAGACCTCTCTTAGACCTTGCCTAGCCTAACAAAGAATGAATATCAGATTTAAATACAAGTATGGATATGTGAGAATGAAAAAAGGTGAGATAAGTTTTTTAAGGAATATTTAGAAATTTCAAGGTCATGTTTTGAAGGAAATTTCATAAAACACTATTTTAGGCCTTTTTGAGTTCATAGAATGAGGTCTCCAGATTTGAGAAGCACTTTAAAATATTCATTGGCATGTGTAGCCTTTAGATGGGAACATAATATATTAAGGAGATATGGGTAAGGGTCTTATATAATATTTATAGGCATGGGTTTTGGATTTAAGGGGTAGTCCTTTATGAATAATCGTTAACACCAAAACTTGTGTTAAACCTTCCTAAAACCCTAATAAGGAGTCAATGTGAAATATCTTGTTAAAAATAACCCATAATTGTCTAAAATGACTATAAAAACTATTTTAACATGTATTAAACTCTTATAAGTATCTCTAAATGGTGGTGGTTAGTCAGATGAGAGAGAAAATGCATAGATACATGCTTATTTATCAAGAAGTTGTGTAGTTCTCAAAAGTTACACTAGTCAAGAAGAACAAATGAATGGAAGAAAAAGTTAGAAAATCATAATAAATGTCCATGATTATTTTTTTATAGGTTACATACTTCAATTATGATAAGTTGGTCATCCAAGATAGCCATTCATAGACAGATCTAATGGTGTGAACAGTGAAAAACCCAAGTAGAGATGAGAAGATGGTTTTGAGGGTTTGAGCATGTCAAATTGATGAAACCAAATGAATGAAGATTTTATTTATGAATTTAAAGTCATGTTAATTATTTAAATAATTTTTTTATTCTATTAAATATGGTGAAAATGTTTCTCACAAGTTGACATGTCTAGTTCAGATAAGACTATGTAATATAGGGTCAAGAAATTGGTATGCAAGACCAATATTTTACATTAGAACATAGGATATTTATATATGAAAATGGTATATAGATATAATAAGATAATTTAAATTCATAAGGATTCATGAAAAGTATATATACATGTGTTGGAGGTCCAAGTCACCATGATTGATCTTTGAGGTAAATTGGCAGTTCTAAGTGAGTAAGTTATAAAAATGTTCTTGAGATTTTATCTCCTGAGTGAAAGTGTTCAAAGTATTTTGTGATGACCTTGAGGTCATGGATAAATATTTACAAGTTTTTTTTTCATATTTAAATATATTAAGGGTGTTTAATCTTCATTTTTTCAAGACAAACTTTTGAGGTACATATGCCTAATAGGGTAGTTTGTCGTAAAGAAGGTTTTAAGTTATGAACAAAGGAAAATGATCTAATAAATGATGGATAAGGTTAGTATAGGTCATTTTATAAGTGATTTAATGGTTTTAATTATTGGATAAGGCCATATTGGACCAATATAATCAAGATTTGATGCTAAGAATATAAACCTAATGCAATTAGGTCTTTATGAGGCCTAAAAGAGAAATGATGCCTAGTTGAGTTGTTATAGATCAAAATGGGTCAAAATATTATTTTAATCATGTAAAAAATATTATTTTAGACCTATTATATGACATATATAATATTTTTAATGTGTATGGTTGACTAAGTGGTGTGTAACCATGAGTATAGTATATATACAAGGTAGTTTAGGCTTATTTAGGGGTAAGCAATAGAAGTGAATAAAATATTTATTGGGAGAGTAGAAAGAGGTATTTAAATAAGAAATTAATAGTATATTATAGGTATTATTATACAAATACATGATTTTTTTGAGTTGGATTCACCTAGGGAGTTATTGTTTCCTTACGAGTGGGTGCTTGTTAAAGCCTAGTCAAGTGGGTGCTTGATTGTTTGGAGTTGGTGCTAAAAGTTGAGTTAGCACTCAAAAAGATTTCATATTTTATCTTATAGGATAGTAGTAAATTTTAAATGATCATATTGTTGTTTCTTCCCCTTTAGGTTTTCTCACTCATATTTTTGTTTTATTGTGTTATGCTCATGTGAATGACTCTTTTTGCATTTCTATATCTTTGTATTGAATTGATGATTTAAGGAATGTTAAATTACATATTATTTAAAGTTTTAAACACTAATTAACTCCCCCCCACCAAATTATTATGTTTCCAACAATTATTATTAGATCTTGGTCCTTTGAAGTAGGCTTAACAGCTTAAAGGAGATCTTGGAAGCACAAGCATGTCTAGTCATCAAGCACAAGGAGGTTTATAAAATAATAAGTATCCTCTCTTCATTGGTACTAACTATGCATTTTAGAGCATTAGAATTAATACCTATCTAATGTAATTTGTCTATGATATATGAAAATATGTTTTTCATGGATTTATTCCATCCTCTATACCACCAACTGATGCAGTAGGTAAGAAGGCAAGTGAGAAAAACTCTAAGGTAATGAATGCCATCCTATGTGGTATTTAAAAAGCATAATTTGTTAAGGTCATCCATTTTGATACATCTAAATGTATTTGGAAATTTTTTTAGACCATTTATGAAGGAGACACCAAAGTTAATTTGGTAAAGTTATAGAATCACTGAAGGTAACTTGAAACCCTAAGAATGAAGGAGGATGAAAACATTGCATCTTATTTATTAAGAGTAGATGAAGTGGTAAATGTCATCAGAGGTATAGGAGATAAGTTTAAATAATCAATATTAGTTTAAAAGGTATTGAGATCCCTGACATCTAAGTTTGATTCAAAGGTGTATTTATGGAGGATATCAAAGATCTTAACATACTATAGATGGATGAGCTTCATGATATATTGAATACCTATAAAATGATAACAAGTGATAGAAGACCTTCCAAGAAGGAAGCTACATTAAAATTTGAGAAAAAGTCACAAGGTAAAAATGCCAAGGATGATGTTGGCACATACATTGAAGATGAAAAGATAGTAGCCATATTTTTTAGAAAACGAAGGAAATGATTAGGTAAGTATAAGGGCAAGTTACATTTAAAATGATTTAACTATGGTAATATTGGTCACTTTGCATCTAAATTTCCTAACAAGGATAAGATTGAACATGATGGAGAAGATGATGAACATCATAGTGATGATAAGAAGGTCTATAAGCCTAACAAGCACAAAAATGTTTTAGGAAGTATGAAGGCAAGAAAGGGTCATTCAAGAATAAGATAAGTTTCTATACCAAAGAAGATAATAGCTCATCTGATATAAGTGACACTAATACATTTGATAGTGATGATGAAAATAATGACCATGATAGTAATGAAACCTTATTCATGGATATATAAACAAATAATGAGGGTTTATCAAAAGGTAAAATATTTATGAATGATGAATAATCAGATGAAGAAGAGGTTTAAGTGAACCTTGAGGTAGAATTAGTGAGTGATATAGAGGAATTAAAGTTCTAAAGAAGGAAGAATACAAAACTAAGACCATTGGGTAAGAGTTATGAGGATAAAATCAATATATTTGAAGAGAGACTAAGAAAAAACACCAATTAAAATGAGGAGATCATAAAAATAATTATAAATCTAGATTGAAATTATCACTATAAGTCTTAATACCAAGGAGGAAGAATGCATCAAGTTTGGAATAGAAATGGAGTCCCTAAAGGTAGAATTGGATCAGGTAATAGTCAAGTTGAAGAACATCAAAAATTTGAGAACAATGCTGAAGTCCTTGGTGATATTTTGAATATTGAAAGGTATCCATATGACAAGATAGGTATTGGATTCAAATAATACAAAAAATAGAATAAAGAGAGTCAGACCTTAAAGAATAATACTAACAAAGTAAATACCTATGCAAAAGCTCTCAAATATGAGACTAAAGTTGATAATCAACAATTCAAAAAGAACTTGAATCCTTCAAGATACAAAAAAGGTAGAGGTGTATCATTCAAACTCAAACAACAAATGTATGTAAAATCATTCAATGGTTATTGTTTCTCATGTAATCAATATGGACATAGAGACATGGATTGTAAACACTATGCAAAAATCAATTCTTCATGGAGGAATAGGGTAAATATCCATTATAATAGTAGAATTAGAATACTATGATATAATAATAATCAAAGATGACATATTACAAGGGAATAAAATATGAGGCATATGATGAAGGTTATTTAAGACAAAAGGGTATACAATCATACCATTGAGAAGTGGATCAAGAAATTAGACCCTGCAAATAAGGTGAAGGAGGAGCAAAAGACTAAAGATGAATAATATATGCTTATTCAAACTAACTTTCCAATCTAATATGAAGGAATGAAATGGTATATATATATATATATATATATATATATATATATATATATATATATATATAGTGGTTATCAAGCCACATGATAGGGGACAAGAGCAAGTTCATCTCATTGAATAATAATGCTACAAGAATAGTGAGATTTGGAGACAACATAATTGCCAATATAGTTGGTAAGTGTATCTTAATTTTTGACAATGGGAAGACTAAGATAGAGAATTTGTTGTATGTAAAAGGTTTGAAAGATAACTTGCTTAATGTAAGTCAAATTTTCAATCAAGGACACACACTAACCTTTCATGACAGAAGGTGTGATATAAGGAGAGCCAAATCAAGAAGGCTAGTTGCCAATGCTAAGAGGGATGAGAATAATATATATGTATTGAATGAAATCAAGAAGGAGAGATGATTTATGATCAATATGGATGAAATTTGGCTATGGCACAGAAGGTTAGGCCACTTAAACTTTGGAAATCTAGTTAAGATAAGCACTAAGAAGTCTATGAACATGCCTAAGATCACCAAACCAACAAACATACTTTTTAAGGCATGCCAACATGGTAAAAACACTAGAAGAAGGTTCAATTCCAAGGATTAATATACAATAAAACATTTGGAGTTAATACAATGGGATAGTTATTTCATGTTACTCATATATGACTACACAAAAATGACCTGGGTAGCATTCTTGAAATAAAAGTCAGAAGCTCTTGACAAGTTAAAGGTATTCAAGGATATTTTTGAGAATGATAAGAATGGAAAGATCAAGTGCCTAAGATTTGACATAGGAGGAGAGTTTTTGTCTAAAGAGATTGATGACTTCTGTCAAGTCCATGGGATAAGGAGACAATTCTCAGCAACTATGACACCTTAGTAGAATGGGGTAGTGGAAAGAAAGAATAAGATATTCCAAGATATGGTAATAAATATGATAAATGAGTCTAGATTATCTGATGGGTATGAGAGAAAGGTAGTGAGCAATGCAATCTACTACATATTGAATAGAGGATAGATAAGGACTAATGGCAAGAAGACCCCTTATGAACTGTGGAAAGGTAGACTTGCAAATGTAGAACACTTTAGAGTGTTTGGAAGTACATGTTTCATCAAAAGAGATGAGTAAAAATTTAGTAAGTTTGATTCTAGGTCTGATGATGGTATATTCTTGGGGTATTCATCAGAAATATTAACCTATAGACGTTATAACAAGAGGTTAGAAAAGTTAGTGGAAAGCACCAATGTGAAGATTGATGAGATAAAGAAATCAAAATTAGAGAAAAAGGATATATTATATAATATGGACCTCAATAAAGAAGAGGAAACAATAGATACTAATGAGGAATAAGGAGAAGTTGAGGAAAGACAAGACTCAAAAGCCCCCTCAAGATAGATTCAAAGAGATCATCTTAAATCACAAATCATTATCAACAAAGAAGCAAGTATGCAAACAATAAGAAGGATGGTAAGTAACCTAAATCAAGAGAATGTTTCTATATTGTCTAAGGTTGAACCTAAAAACCTTATAGAAGTAAGCAAATACAAGTTTTGGATATGTGCTATGAATGAGAAGCTAGACCAAATGGAGAAGAATGAGACTTGGGAACTAGTTCCTAGGTCTAAAGACAAGAATGTCATTGCCACAACATGGGTGTGTAGAAATAAGTTGAATGAATATGGATAGGTCACTAAGAACAAGGATAGATTGGTATGCAAGGGATATGCATAAGTTAAAGGGGTAGAATTTGAGGAGACCTATGCACTAGTAGCAAGATTTGAGGCCATCAGATTGTTTCTAGCATATGTAAGATTTAAAGGGTTCAAGGTGTACTAGATGGATGTCAAATTTGCCTTCCTAAATGAAAAAGTAGAAGAAGAGGTATACATAGAGCAACCTGAGGGTTTCTTACTATTAGGTAACAAAGACTATGTTTGTAGATTGGAAAAGGCTCTTTATGGTCTAAATCAAGCTCCTAGAGTTTAGTATGATAGATTAGATAGGTATTTATTGAATCAAGGATTAAAAAGAGGAGTTATAGATAGTAATTTATTCATAAAGATAAAAGATGACCATCAGTTGATTGTAGTTATCTATGTGGATGACATCATCTTTGGTGGAAATAATGAGAATATGGTTAGGGCCTTTGTAGATGTGATGA
Organism: Torreya grandis; assembly: GCA_037957365.1. Taxonomy (NCBI): domain Eukaryota; kingdom Viridiplantae; phylum Streptophyta; class Pinopsida; order Cupressales; family Taxaceae; genus Torreya; species Torreya grandis. The sequence goes on along the minus strand of JARHVA010000782.1, from coordinate 3,303,563 downwards.
AGAAGGAATTTGAGATGTCCATATTGGGAGGACTATCAATATTTCTTGGGTTGAAAATAATTCAATCTAAAAAAGGTATATGTTAGTAATTTGGCCTATGAAGGCCAAATTACTACCCCTATTATTTGAAACTTTTCCCAAAATGGTTAATTTCCTAATGTAGTTGGTTAAACCGATCAATTATGGTCTAATTGTGCAAATTTGGGTCAAAAATGCCAAAAATGGGGTTAAAAAAGATCAAAAATGATTTCAAAAGTTATAAAATTATCTAAAAAGAGATTTATTCATATTAAAAAAGGTGAGAATAGCCTAGATCCTAAGTTTCAAATCATAAAAAGGTCATTTAATGTGTTAAGTAGCCAAAAAGCCCCGAATTGACTCACACATGCCAAATTTGATAATTAAAAGGTTAAAAATATGAAAATTTTCATGGTAGCCACTAAATTATTCCCAAATCTTCTATTTCAAGTGGTGGAGAATAAGAATTAGCTTTTAAAAGGCCAAAACAAGGTTGTTTTCACCTATTTTTCAAGCAATTGTAAGGAATCTGTATGAAATATGTACATCCAAGGTAGGAGAAGTAATTTCCAAGACATTACCAAGCTTCCATAGGAGTTTTATGGCATTTCATGGCCATACAAGCCCTTAACTAGCTTCTTTTTGGTTTCTTACTTTTTGGCACAAAGAGACATGCCTATAGGTTTTCTATTGGTATGGTCTACTGAAGGAGGGTACTACTCTAAACTTTGGGGTGAAGAAACTAGACTCATAGGGATTCTTGATGGTCCAAGAAGAAGACAATCTTAAATTATCAATTTTTTCTGTCTTTCAGGTTTTTCTATCAAGTTTTCATGATTTTCAATCATTTTTCTTAGAAGATCTCCAAGATTCATTGCAAAAATCCATCTCCATGATCAATCAAAGTATTTTAATGAGGCTAGTTTAGAATAAGTTAAGGAATTTTTGCATTTTTCAAGGTTTTTTGAGAAAACCATGTTTCATTCTCAGACTATAGCTCTCCTCTAATGGTCACCATTTTGATATGGCATGATGATCATGTGATTATTTTGTCTATAACTCCTTCCCTTGGTCCTATCATGATTTCAAATGCTTTTTTTCACCTTTACCTTACTCACCCTCATTTCACTATTATAATCTATATTTTCACTAAGTTTTCACTTCATTTTCACCCTCATTTCATGTTTTCCCTCATCTTTCCACCATATTTTCACCCTTAATCCCATATCCATCACTAAAGAATCAAGGGTTGAAGAGAGGAAAACCATCAAAAGGCATGATTAGTGTTGTCCTATAGGCTAATTGAATCATCAAATCACATGAATATGGATACCTACAAACATTGCATACAGTCAAAGAAATCAAATTAGGTCATCTAAGTATTAAGGACATCAATTTTGGAGTAATTATATTCATGATTTTAGTGGTGCATATGAGGGGTCTCATCAAAAAATCAATAAGAGGCATAAGAAACAAAAATATGGCTTCAAGACATCTTTAAGGTTATATATAGGCTATTGTCCATATAATTAGCCCTTGAGAGGAGTTACATTATAAATCATACTAGAGTATGGGTTAAAATGTCTTATTTCAATTATAGGACAATTTGTGAGAATGTTTTCATATCTTGGAGAAGGATGTGGTTACTTCATGGTGTTAGGTCTCAAAACATCCCACAGCCATACAATATTCACCTAAAGCATAGTCATGTTTTGATAGCAGTCAATAGGTCATTACTGACTATGATTGATTTTTATTTTTTGGTTGACCTTAGATAGTAGGGTAAGTGATCTATTAAAAAGATTAAAATACAAAGTATATATGGGTTATTATTCTCAAAATATCATCCTACAGCCTATCCAATATATGCCTATGAATTCAAGCAAGATAAGGCCTACATGTTAACACCAAGGACTTTTGTAGGTTTTGGGTCTAATCTATTATCATGGAGTTACTTGAACATTTCTAGATTGTACACATTCATTTGAAGAAGCTAGGGTAGATAGTCATGTGAGGATTTTTGAGCTAAATTAAGGATAAAATTCAAACCCTATAGCCTATCCAGACTTCTCCTACAACTAGGTATGAGTTTGGATTCTAAAGAGATCTTATGGAAGTTATTAACCTAAGATACTACTAGATAAAAAATCAAGATAGAAATGATTACTTAATTAATTAATGAGAAAGACAAGGTGGTCTTCATTTCCAAGTTCTAGCCTATAGTAGCCTCAACACTCACCTACAACCATCTATAAGGGTAAATTACCTTAAAGCATAGTCAAGTTCATAGGATTTGGGAGTTTTGTCTCCATAGTGTTTTATTTTAAGGAGGATGTGTTCATGAAAATTGGTGAGAGTTTCACAAACTAATGGAGAGATCTGAAGGGAAAAAGTTTAGTCATATCTCTCTCTAATACACAATGTTGACCTACTGTCCATACATATGGTACTTCAAGGAACACCTACAACTGGTTAAAATGGAGTGTTATACTTTGAATAATATCAAGGGGTTTTGGAATTTTTTATAGGTCATTAGGGTTACATAAGTTTCATCATAACATTATAACCTACAAGATCCTAGCTTCATGATTTGTACTTCATTGATACAGTCTACAGTGCCCCAAAATGATTCCTATAGGCCTGTATTTAAGAAAAAAAGGGATATAGCTGATTAGAGTTAACTATTTGAGGAGGCTTATCAAAGGATTGAACACCTAAGACACTATTCAATAAGGAATCATATGAAGAAGGCTTATTATAGTATGTGGAAAAGGAGTAGGTATGAGTAAGTAAGAAATAAAATTTCTAAGACATAATGCTTACCTATAGTGCTACAGGATGCATCCTACATGCCTTTTGAGGAAGAGCTAATTTGCATGATGTTTCATATAACAATAGGCTAGTTTAAGGCTTGAATAGATATTTATAGCTTATGACTACCAATAATCACCAAATTAATATCCTTTTTTAACCCTAAACTATCTAAAAGGATAAAATGCCTACTTACAATAACTATGAAAGGGATATCCTACAAGCTTGCATTTTGCAAGATATTAAGTTTTTTTTAATCATCAAGAGGGTTTCATGGTTAATGTTAGAGTCTTTTATTACATAAAATCAATGAAATATCATGTTTTAAGACTCTTATGGTGACCAAAAGGTTCAAAATAATGACAAGTAGATTATAGAAATGAGTGATAGTCATCTATTGAAGGTAAGAAATCTAAAAGAGAAAAGAGCATCTATAACTCTAAAAAAGTACCTACAGGCTTGTGCTTTATAAGGGAATATTTTTGTGATAAATTGAGATCTTAAATGCTTAAAAAGGTGAGTATTGATTATCAAAGATATGATTATTTTTGAAAGAAAATTATACATGAGAAAATAAGGAGGAAAAGGCTCTTCAAATTTAAATGAGGCTAGAGGTCCCTAAAATGCTTACTTACAACCACATAGAAAGTTAACCTACAACCAATGTATATGTATCAAACCTAATCTACAGTCAGGTATTACAAGAAAGTAAGGGTTTTATTGAGGATTTATTGATGTTGTAGGGTTTATGACTTATAAAAGGATATTACGACCAATTAAGGGCACAATTTTATGAAAACATGGTACACTATAGTAGTCACGACATCACTGTCACCTACAATCACAGCTAGGCTTAACTAAAGAGGGTTTATTCAAGAGAGGGTTATGCTGAAATAATTTAGAGCACAGGGACTCATAGAAACAAGGAAATAACCTAGATGAGGTCAAAGGTCAAAATGAAAGATACAGGTTTCTAGTACCAAATCAAGCATCATGCTATAATCAACCATCAAGTGAAGCATACAATGAAGGTGGGTTTATTTGGTGAGGTTCCAAGAAAGGCCATTGTTGTATGGGTCTAAAAAATTTCATTGAAGATTATTATCATCCCTTTACAAACATTATCATACCAAGGTGACATACAACCAACTGTGAAAACACACCTGCAGTCAAGGGAAACAGTGATACCTAAGCTCTCAAATGGTCATTTGGTTAATACAAGTCTCAAGAATTATCACCAAGTAGTCACATTGAAATTTTTGATCCTTAGGATCATCAATGTTAGTTGATGATGGTTTATTTATAGGTGAATATAATATCATAAGGAAAAGGGGATGACCTACAACCATAGCCTATAGGTTTTCTTTTGACCAAGCCATGAATAAGGTCTATAGGGTTAGGTCATGAAGAGTGGATTATTCTCAAATGCCTAGAGCTTTCAAGAAGTGTTTCATGTGGAGGTGATATATTAAAATAATTTTTCAAGGTCACAATGACATCAATGAATATGAATTGAGGGTGATATTACAAGTTCATTGTATAAAATTTTAACAGTATAAGGACTTAAAAGCTTGGTTTTGGGCCAAATTACATTGAAGGAGATATGTAGAAGCTCTCATTTACTCTAAATTTTATTAAAAAACATTTTAAAGATGTATTAAAACTAAAAATTCTCAGGGATAATCAATATATATCTTCAAAAACAAACTACTTAGTCATCTTAGGGCTTGAATGCTTTGTTTGAAGGCCTTGATGTGTCAAAAAATAGTGGTAAAGGAATTTTATAAGCTCTTAAAAGGAATATTTTTATAAATAAAGATGTTTTTTGAATTAAAAACCTCTAAAATACATGACATTCACCTCCAAAACATGAAAAATTAGTCAAAAATGCAGACAGTCCATGCACAGAGATCAAATTTGAGGTAAAATTGAGCTTTTTGGGAGCTACAAGTGGATTTATGACTCAATTTTTTTTGCACAAGGTCATCATGAGTTTTTGAACTATATGAAATTTTTTAATGTCCATTGGAAAGGTGAACATATTTTATATTTTGTCTCAGACCTCAACCTATTTGTTTGAAGTCACCATTGGAGCATGTTTCATCCTAGAGTGCCTCAGAAGCTTAAGCCCAAGTGAAGGATTTAAAAGTATGAAATGATGTTTTAAATAATAATAAGACCTATAGAGTGTGTAATAACTCCAAATTTTATGTAAATCATGCTCATACAATGTTTTGTAAGCAAATAGGCACTTAGGCCAAAAAGGTATTTTTTGACTTTTCATGGTAAAAGGACTTTCATAGTGTTTTGATAGCATGGTACATGTCCTGTAATAATTTTTTTAGGATTTTTAATCTTTTAAGGAATTATTTTCATCATAATGGAGTTTTTCACTTTTTGCAGTTCTAGGTAACTTTCCAAGCCACCTGTTCAGATGCTCATTTTATTCACCACATGTGGAGTTTGGCTGAATGCTCTTAGTATTTTTATAGGAACCATATGTAATTATAATTAGTAAAAAATAATATTATTTGAGGGGATGTGATTTATGAACAATAACTAAGAGCGTAGGTAGCCTAGAATGCAGTCAATTTCCCACAGGCAAATTTCATTCACATGGTAACTTTTCATATATTTTTCATGGGAGTCCAATATTTTAAAAAATATTAGAGGGGTAAATTTAATACAGATAAATGTAATTGGTTTTGAATTTGGAGGTGTGTACCTCATGAATCATTAGTTTGAAGTTTTAACTTTAAAACCCTCCTAATTGCCTAAAAACTAGTTTTGAGAAAAGTCTATTTCATTGATATCAAATCGCCATGAATAAAAAAAAAAACTTTTAAAATTTAAATTAAAGTTAGCTAGGATTCCATAAATTTAATTTTTATGCATGGAGATATATAGATGAGGGCATAAATCATGTTTTATGTGGAAAAAAGTGTGTAAAATGAGGTATAAGGCAATTTAACAGAATATAGTCAATGGCTATAAAATATTAAGACTTTTTATTAATATTAAATTATTTATTCTATCATAAATAATCTTGTAAGTACCTCTACTAACTCAAACAAAATGGCTAGTCTATTGGAAAATGGCACAAAATAGGCCTAGTCAACCCTGTTGACTAAATGGCAAAGGTTTTCTAATCAAAATCATAATTTTGGTGATGAATAATTGTTTTTAAGGTGTAATTTATTGTTTTTTTTGGTTTCATGGCTTATTTTTTAGTTTTTATGGTGTCCAAGTGCACAAATTAGCCTTTAGGCTTAACTAGTCTAGTTGGCTTAATTGTTCAAAAGATCAAGTAGGAGTTTGGCATTGAATTGGTCAAAAAAGAGTTTAATTTGGATTTATACACAAATTTGTTGCTATTTAATGGATATTTCATGAAATTATCACTCATTAAGGTCCTTTTTCATGCAAGTGAAGGATAAATTGGGGTTGACTTGTCTTGCACTTTGGTTGACTACTTGACAAGTCATACATCTATCCTTGGTTAACTTGTCATCCAAACCTTTCAAATACTCAAAATCAGCCTCAAGTGGAGTTAAATCATCCAAGATGTGGCATATCATTCCATGTAAGATAATTTGACTTGTCAAACTTGGGCCCACCACTTTATTCCTATGCCAAAGTTTGAAGTTTCATGCATGCTTGGTGGATTTTAAGGATTTTTAAATTGTTTGAATATTGTAAAGGGATTTAGATCTTGATTTAATTAGACAAGACTAATCCTTATCTATTTGGAATGCCACATGCCACATTGGATATTTTTAGGGTTTAAAACATATATATTGGCTTAATCAAGCCATTTTTTCATAATTCCTGGAATAGAAAAGGAAATTGTAATCTGGACCATACATCAATAAAGAAGATTTTGTTTTGAATATGAGTTTTTGATAGATAATAGTGTGTATTAGATTGTGTATCAGTATATAAGAGATATTATATCTCCTTTTGTTAGGTCCCTTTCTCACCTATGCTTTCTATCTCACCTTTTACAGGTTATTTGAAGAGGTAAAAGAAATTTTGTAACCCAAAATATTTTCAACCCTTCATATAAAATATTTATGATTAAGGGAAAAATAGGAATTTTATTGGTTTATATGGATGCATTAAATTACAATAACTTATAGAGAATATAAACAATTTAGGTGCATCACCCATTTAATTAGGATTTCCCTTTAGTTTCCCCTTCCCCTTTTCATTTGAGAAATCATAGTAGTCAGAATTAATACATAAATCTTAAGGGAACCAACCCTCTCTAGAGGTTATTCTAATCCTAGATTCACTCACACTTTGATAAGTTACAATTGTATCATCTGAAGTGAAGTTGTGCCTGCACATCTTCAAGTAGGGTGCACTCTAAAGTGATAACACTTTCTGGCATGCCTGATGGGACTGCTTATTCACATTTTTGAATTATTATCTATGTATCTAAGTATATTATTCATTTTCATATTTTTATTTTTAGATATGTATAATTTTTATGCCACCAAGAATTGTCACAAGATCATATATAAAAGGGAAAGAAATAAATTTCACTGACCTATCTTTCTAATCAGCAAAGAAGAAGAAATCCTCTTAGTCAAATCCAAATCCTACACCTTTTGTAAACCCTATTATTTCACAAAATATTCCTATTCAAGCTAATATTGTTCAGTCAAATATTATTTTAAATCTTATACCTTATATGGTTGTTCCTAGAAGATAGGCTTTTGTTGCATTCAATGGTGGTAGTCCTCTAAATCTCAATCAATGGGATGATATTCTAGCTTATGCTCTGAAGGTTCTTCCTTATTTTATAGGAGAAAATACAAAAAATCCTATATAAAATATTACAAATATTGATAATCTTTATTTAGTGCATCATGTGACATAGGTAAATGTAGCAATGAGGTTGTTGGTAACTTCTTTCAAAGGAAAGGCACTTCAGTGGTACAAAGGTTTGAATACTGAATCAATCAATAACTAGGATGAATTTGGAGAACTTTTGTGCAAAAATTTTGACGATAAAAGTGATCATCTTTCACTTGTGGAGTAGTTTATAATAATTAAGATATTCAAACATGAATTTATGGTGGACTTCAACTACAGATTCTATAAGACTTGGGATAGAATTCTTGTAGTGATCAATCCTATACCTGACTATGATTTTTTGTACTACTTTAAGGCTCTTAATTCAGATGTGGTTGTCATGATCAAATCCATGGGAGGTAATAATTTACTTAAATCTTTTGAAGTAGCAATCAAGGCTGAAAATTACCTTATACAAGTAGGCAATTTATCTCCAAGGCCACCAATGCCTCTTTTTCCAGAGATTCATCCTCCTGCTCCAATTATTGATCCAATTCTAGAGTCATCAAAGTTACATAAAAAAGAAGGTGATAAAAGTAACATATTGGGGAAGACAAATAATCTTCTAAAATCTCAAAATAACAAGTTGGTTGTTATAGAAAGGCAACAAGCTCCACCATATAAGCCATATTAGAATACTAATCAGAATTATCAACATAATAAGCCATCCTATCAATCCAATCAACAAGGTCAAGGGTATAATTATTAATCAAGCTAGTATAATCCTATTGATCTAAGCAATTCAAGATCTATTATGCCAACTCAGAGCAATTATACTTAAGAGGGATAATGGAACAATCAATGGGATCAAGCAAACAACATGGTAATGGCTCCTACTGGTGAGATATCTAATCAATATTTCATGAAAAAAAGTTTAGTTCTTTATTCATTTGAAAACCAACCATCTTCCTAGAATAGGGAAACTTATCTTTCTCATAGAGACATTCCTTCATTCACTAAAGCAGAAGTGCCAAATCAATAAGGAGAAGGTAGTGGTAAGGCACCTACTGAAACTACATTTGTCACTTTACAGGAAGGTGAGAATTCTTTTGAGCACTTGGCTGAAAATCATAGTCAAGATTTACCTAATGTTGATAATTCAGTTGTAGCCCATGCTAGATATAAAAAAAGAGAAATTGGAGAAGGTTAAGGCCCTGAAAGGGTAGCCCCTTCTTCTTAGCCACAACAAAAGATAACTACACATGAGCTACCTTAGAAAAGTTTAAATCAACAAGCTCAAGATGAAAAAGATAAAAAACATGAAAGGGACTTATATTCCTCAATTTAAACAACATTTAGGAGCTCATTTTTCTCCTAAATTATATTCAAAGGTAGCCACTTCTACATTCTATATTATGGATCATATGAAGAAGACTTTAGTATAAATTTCAATGTGGGATACTCTACTAATTCCAAGATAAAAGGAGTACTTGCAAGAGGAACTTTCAAAGCTCAATATCTCAAAGAAACCACTTGAAAAATAAAAAGTAATTTCTGTCTTAACTAATTCCAATCTAGATGTTGAGTCTCAACCTCTTAAGGTGACTAAACCTCCTCCATTTTACCTTTTTGTTATCATTATAGATTGTCTAGTTCATAACTATATGATTGATAGTGGGGCTAGTACTTCTATCATGCCCAAATCAATAACTGATAAGTTAGGATTGTAGTATGAAATCCATGAAAAAGGTGTTTTGAAATTAGATGGGTCTCCTACCAAGATTTTAGGTGTGTTAAAAGATCTAAAAATCATACTTATTTTTTCTCCAAATTTCATCATTTTACAGGATGTTGTTGTTGTTGATCTACCTCCATATTTTTCACTATGCTTATCCAGAGATTTCACTACCAAAATAGGAGGTAAATTTATTTAGATTGTTCATACATGGTTTTTATAACTAGGTATAGAAAAAAATTTACTATTAGATCTGAATCTATTTCTAGATTTCACCTTGAGCCATATATGCCAAATATGTCAAATGTGAATTGTAGTATTTCAGAAGATGATAACACCATTGAGCAAAAACCTTCTAAGCCTCTTGAAGGCATATCAGATATTCTCCTAGATGAGTGGGATACTGATAATCATGGACATGATCCCTATAAAACTATTGAAGATGTTAGTTTTAGAGTTTATTGTATGCACAAAGAAGGTGATTTATTCCCTAGTCTCACTAGCTCAATGCAGGATCAAGGAGTTTGGAATCTATTCTTTGATGGATCTAGAACAAAGAATATAAGTGGGGCTGGTGTAATGTTGGTTTCACCATAAAATTAAAGGTATTATTATTTTATTATATTTTAGTTTAGTTGTACTTCCAATATTGTAGAGTATGAAGCTCTTATTTATGGTCTTTAGTGGGCTAGAAAGAGGGATATTAAACTCTTATAGGTGAAAGGTGGCAGTGAATTGGTAGTCCAAAAAGCTAGAGGTTTAAGTGAAGTAAAGAATAATATTTTTAAGGCATAAAAACAAAGAGTTCTGGATTTCATGGAAGATTTTTTTCATTTGGCATTTGCTCCATTCCTAGATGAGCAAATCAACATGCTGATAGACTTGCTACCATAGGAGCACAATATGATATTTTGGATCAGATTAAGGACAATAAAAATTAGAATAAAATCAAGGTTTTATGTAGGGATTTAGTTCCAACTAATGATGTAAGTTGGAAATTTTTTGACTTTGATAAGAAAATAACATATTTTCTATAGAATGAGGTAAAATTTTGCCAAAGAAATTATGATAAATTATAGGATCAATATGAAAATCAGATTGTGAAATTGAAATAAAATAAGATGCCTAAAGGTTTGGTGACTTTATAAATCATATTAAATGAATATGAATATCTAAGGAAATACAAGGTGAGTATTTATTCCAAGAAAGAGCATTATGATCCAATTAGCATAGCTGAAGGTAAGTAACTCAAGTTGGGTAAAGTGAATACTGATTCTGAGAGAGTAGGTTTTATTTCATTATGTCAAGAGTTAATGGATGTTTTTTCATGGGAATACCATGATTTGAAAGGTTTTGATCTCAGATTGACACAACATACTATTGAACTAGAATAGGATGCAAAACTGGTAAGACAAAAGCAAAGGCCTATCAACCCCAAGGTTGAGATTCTCATGAGGAAAGAACTTACAAAGTTGATTGAATTAGGTATCATTTTTCCTATTAAACATTCAACATGGGTTGTAAATCTTATTCCATTAAGAAATAAGAATGGAGAGATAAGGTTGTGTGTAGATTTTAGAGATTTGAATATAGTATCATTGAAAGATCACTATCCACTTCCTTCCATGGATCAAATTTTACAAAGAGTTTTAGGTTCACAGAGGTTTTTTTAATTATATGGGTACTCAAGATATAACCAGATACTAGTGAAAGAGAAATATCAGTATAAAATTTCTTTCACCACCAAATGGGGTAATTTTTCTTACAAGAAGATGCCTTTTGGATTCTCCAATGCTAGAGCTACCTTCCAAAGGACAATGGATGTTGATTTTCATGGTCTATTGAGTGAAATGGTTTTAGTCTATCTTGATGAAATTAAATTATTTTAAAAGGATCCTAATGATCATCTAACATAATTGAAGATTGTTTTTGATAGATGTAAAGAATTTAGAGTCTCTTTGAATCCAAAAAAATGCATTTTTTCAGTGCATGAGGGGAGACTTCTTGGACATGTGGTGTATAAAGATAGTATTTCCATTGATCCTAAAAGAATAAAGGAAATACTTGATATATAATTGCTTAAATACAAGAAAGGATTCCAGAGATTCTTGGATAAGATCAACTTTATCATAAGATTTATTCCAATTTTTACAAAACTAGTAAAGTCACTTATTGAAATGCTAAAGAAACATCAAGAGTTCACTTGGAGTAAAGAAGGTAAAAGGATTTTTTAATATATAAAATAAGTAATCATCCAAGCTCCTAATTTTCTCAATCTATATTTTAGTAAGGATTTCTTCTTGTATGCTTTCTCTACTTCCAATACTATTTCAGCCACATTTATACAACATAATGATGAAGGTTTGAAATAACCCATTGCTTTATTTAGTCAATATTTAGAAGGTCATGAAGAGAGGTATTAATTTGTATAAAAACATGTAATTTATATTATAATATTTATAAAAAAAATTAGACATTTGGTTTCAAATAATAAGATTATACTAATGGTTGCTCATCCATGTGTGAAGGATTTCATTCTCAATAGAGACTTGAGTGAAAAGAGAGCTAGATGGGTTAATAAGTGCATAGAATATGACATTGAAGTAAAGGTTACAAATATTTTTTGAGGCAAAGGATTATGTGAACATATTGTAGATGATGTAAAAGAATAAAAAGAAGTAATTGTGACAATTTAGGACACTCAGCGTGAAGTTGAAAATACACCTCGTACAAGCTAGACATAGAACATTGCTAGATTTATTCAAAATAGAGAATGTATAAAAGTCTTGAATGCATAAAAAATAAGACACTTCAAGATTAAATAAATACCATGAATTTTTATTTATGTATTTATTTTCAAAAAAGACATTGGAGGTATGTTTTAAAGGTGTATTGAAACTAGTCAATTTGACAAACTTTTTGAGCAATTTCATGATAGTCATTATGGAGGTCATTTTTTAGCCAAGAATATAGATGAAAAAATCATTAGAGATGGTTATTTTTGGCCTAATTTATTTATATATTCACATTCATGGGTTAGGAAATGTACAAAGTGTGCAATATTTGTAGGAAAATAGAGACTAGCTATTATGCCACTAAAGCCAATTCAATTTGAGTAACCTTTCATGTAATGGGGTTTCGACTTCATTGGCATGATTCATAATCTATATATTACTGGTCATAAGTGGGTTTTTATAGCTATAGACTATTTCATCAAGTGGTTGGAAGCAGTGCCTTTGAAAGAGGCAAATGAAAACTTCGTGCTTGAATTCTATGAGAACCTAGTCACTCATTTTGGAGAACATTCTACTATCATATCAGATAATGATTTAGCATTAAGTAGTAAAAAGGTATGTAAATGGGCTCTAAAACATGGTATTTATTTTAAATATTCATCCAATTACTATCCACAAGGTAATGAACTATTTGAGTCCACTAACAAGAACTTGATTTGGATCATCAAAAGAATAATGGAAGATAATCAAAGATTCTGGCATACAAAGTTTAAGATTGCTTTATGGGATGATAGGATCACTCATAAGAAGCCCGTTGGTCATTCAACATATCTCCTATTTTATGGAAGAGAAGTAAGGCTACCTATCTCATTGGAGCTTCTAGATTTAGAGCTTGCACATTCGCTAGAGCTTCTAGAAAGTGATGCATTAGAGGTAAGAATGAATGAATTGAGAGAATTGGAGGAGATAAGAGATTATGTTATGCATAACATGTGGTCAAATCAGTATCAAGTCAAGAAGACATTTGATAAGAGAGCTTCATTAAAAACATTTCAATAAGGAGACATAGCTCTAAAATGGGATGAAGAACATGCAAAGCCAGGTAAACACTTCAAATTTGATAGCCTTTGGAGTGGATCTTATATTATAATTGATTTTAATAATAATAATAATGTTTTTTAGTTATCTATATTGAGTGGAGAAGAGCTTCCCACTCCTTTGAATGGTCTTAAATACTACTATTAGGAGAGTCACTCCTTTGTACATAGTCATAGTTTCATTCCTCTAAGTTCTTTTCTACACATGATTTCAATAGTTATTTTCCCTTTTAGTGTTGTTGTTTTCCTTTCCTATAAGTGCAGCCATGCACATGCTTATTGTTGTTGAGTCAGTTTTTCCTATTGTGTATTGGTATACAAGCTTTTCTAGTTTTATTGTTTGTCTTAGCCTATCCTTGCAAGAGTTATGAGTTCTTTTGAATAGAAAGCTAGTCAACCCTGAAAGTTGCCAAAATTATTAGTAATTTGGCCTTTCAAGGCCAAATTACTACCCCTATTATTTGAAATTTTTCCCAAAATGGTCAATTTCCCAATGTAGCTAGTTAAACTAGTCAATTATGGTCTAATTATGCAAATTTGGGTTAAAAAAATGCCAAAAATAAGGTTAAAAAGTGTCAAAAATTATTTCAAAAGTTTTAAAATTATCTCAAAAGAGATTTATTCATGTTCGAAAAGGTGAAAATAGCCTAGGTCCTAAGTTTCAAATCATAAAAAGGTCATTTGATGTGTTAAGTAGCCAAAAAATCCCCAAATTTACTCCCACATGCCAAATTTGCTAAGTAAAAAAGTTAAAAATATGAGAATTTTCATGAAATCCATGAAATTGTTCTCAAATATTATATTAAAACTAGTGGAGAATAAGAATTAGCTTTTAAAAGGACAATACAAGCTTGTTTTCACCTATTTTTCAAGTAATTATATAGAATCTATATGGAATCTATACATATAATGTAGGGTAAGTAATTTAAAGGACATTACCAATATTCCATAGGATTTTAATGTAATTTAATGGCCATATAGACCCTTAACTAGCTTCTTTTTGGTTTCTTAATTGTTAGCACAAAGAGACCTACCTGTAGGTTTTTTGTTGGTACAATCTATTGAAGGAGGGTATAGATCTAAAATTTGAGATAAATAAAATAGAATAAAAGGGATTTTTTTATGTTTGAAGAAATTTATGAATTGGATTCTCTAGGCTCAAGAACCATCAAGTTGAAGTTAAGTCAAATTTTGTTACTTGGCATCCAGAAAGGCAGTTGTTTTTCTTCAATTTATTTTCACTTGGGTAGAGTTTTGAGAAAATTAAACTTGTTACAGAATATTAAGGACTTTATATACCCTTCCATGGTATATTTTATGTGTTCTTAATATATTTCAAGGTCAAACAAAGGTCACAAACTCAGTCAATCCAAGTCTACAGTTGGCAAGCTTGCAAAGAGAATTTGTACAGTCCAAGAAGAAGAAGACATTCTTAAATTGTCAATTTTTTGTATCTTTCATGGATTTCCATCAATTTTACATGATTTTAAATCATTTTTCTTATAATATCTCAAATATTCATAGAAAAAATCCATATCCATGCTCAAGCAAAGTGTCTCAATGAGGCTAGTTTAGCATAAGTTAAGAAATTTTTACATTTTTTGAGGTTTTTGGAGAAAATCATGTTTCATTCTCATACTATAACTCTCCTATAATGGTCACAATTTTGATATGGTATGCTGATCATGTGTTAATTTTATCTATAACTCATTCCATTGGTCCTATCATGCTTCCAAATGTTTGTTTTCACCTTTACCTCACTCACCCTCATTCCATTGTTATAATCTATCTTTTCACTAAGTTTTCACTTCATTTTTACCCTCATTTCATGTTTTCCCTCATCTTTCCACCATATTTTCACCCTTCATCCCATATCCATCACTAAATAATAAAGGGTTAAAGAGAGGAAAAACATAAAAAGGCATGATTAGTGTTGACCTACAGGCTAATTGAAGCATCAAATCACATGAATATGGCTACCTAAAAACATTGCATATAGTCAAAGAAATCAAATGAAGTCATCTAAGTCTTAAGGACATAAATTTTAGAATAATTGTATTCATGATTATATTTGTGCATATGATGGGTCTCATGAAACAATCAATAAGAGGTATAAGAACCAAAAATCTGCCTTCAAGCCATCCCTTATATATAGGCTATTATCTGTACAATAAGCCCTTGGGAGGAGTTACATTACAAATCATACTGGAGTATGGGTTAAAAGGTCTTGTTTCACTTATAGGATACTTTGTGAGAATGCTTTCATATCTTGGAGAAATATGTGGTTACTTCATGGTGTTATGGCTCAAAACATCCCACAACCATACAATATTCACCTAAAGCATAGTCAAGTTTTGATAGCAGTCAATAGGTTATTATGGACTATGATTGATTATTATTACTATTTTTTTTGCTTAACTTTGGATAGTAGAGTGAATGATCTCTACATAAGGTTAAAATATAAAGTATATATTAGTATTCTCAAAATATCATCCTACTACCTATCCAATATAGGCCTATGAATTCAAGCAAGAGAAGGCCTACATGTTAACACCAAGGACTTTTGTAGGTTTTAGGTTTAATCTATTATCATGGAGTTGTTTGAGGGTTTCTAGATTATAGACATTAATTTGAAGAATTTAGGGTACATATTCATGTGAGGTTTTTTGAGTTAAATGAAGGATAAAATTCAAATCCTACAAGCCTATACAGACTTCTCCTATAGCTAAGTATGAGTTTGTATTCTAAATATATCTTATGGAAGGTATTAACCTAAGATACTACTAGATCAAGATTCAAGATGGAAATGCTTACTTCATAAAGTAATGAGAACAAAAAGGTGGTCTTAATTTCCAATTTATAGCCTATAGTAGCCTCAACACTCACCTACAACCATCTACAATGTCAAATTACCTTAAAGCACAATCAAGTTCATAGGATTTGGGAGTTTTGTCTCTATAGTGTTTTATTTTAAGGAGGATGTGTTAATGAAAATTGGTGAGGTTTTCATAAATAAATGGGGAGCTCTCAAGGGATTTTTTTTAGTCATATCCCTCTCCAATACACAATGTTAACCTATAGTCTGTACTATGGTACTTTAAGGAACACCTACAACTGGTTAAGATGGAGTGTTATACTTTGAATAATATCAAGGGGTTTTGGTCTTTTCTGTAGGTCATTAGGGTTATGTAAGTTTAATCATAACATTATAACCTACAAGAGCCTATCTTCATGCTTTTTACTTCATTAATACAACCTATAATACCCAAAAATGATTCTTGTAGGCCTATATTTAAGCAAAAAGGGTATACAACTTATTAGAGTTAACTATTTGAGGAGGCTTATCAAAGGATTGAACACCTAAGGCATTGTTTAATAAGGAATCATATGAAGAAGGCTTAGTATAGTAGGTGGAAAAGGAGTAGGTATGATTAAGTAAGAAAGATAATATCCAAGACATAATTCTTACCTACAGTGTTACAAGATGCATCTTATAGGCCTTTTGAGGTAGAGCTAATTTACATGATGCTTCATATAGGAATAGGCTAGTTTAAGGCTTGAATAGATATTTATAGATTATGAATACCAATACTCATAAAAGGATGATCCTTTTTTACCCTAAATTATCTAAAAGGTTAAAATGCATTCTTATAGTCACTATGAAAGGGTTATCCTATAGGCTTGCATTTTACAAGAGATTAAGTTGTTTTTATCATCAAGAGGGTTTCATGGTTAATGTTAGAGTCTTTTATTGCATAAAATCAATGAAATATCATGTTTCAAGACTCTCATGGTGACTAAAAGATTCAAAATAATGACAAGTAGGTTATAGAAATGAGTGATAGTCATCTATTGAAGGTAAGAGATCTAAAAGAGAAAATAACACCTACAGCTCTAAAAAAGCACCTACATGTTTGTGTCTTGTAGGGGAATCTTTTAGTGATGAATTGAGATATTTGATGCTTAAAGAGGTGAGTGTTGATTAGAAAATACTTATCTATTTTTGAAAGAAAATTCTATATAAAAAAGCAAAGAGTAAAAGGCTCTTCAAAGTTAAATGAGGCTAGAGGTCCCTAAAATGCCTACTTACAACCACATAGAAAGTTAACCTACAACCAATGTATATGTATAAAACCTAATCTACAGTCAAAAATTCTAAGAAGGTAGGGGTTTTATTGATAATTTATTGATTTTATAGGGTTCACGACTTAAAGGAGGATATTGTGACTAATCAAGGGCACCATTTTATGAAAATAGGGTACACTATAGCAGTCATAACATCACGGTCACCTACAGTTAGAGTTAGGCTTACTAAAGAGGGTTTATTCAAGAGAGGGTTATGGTGAAATAATTTATTGCATAGGGACTCATGGAATAAAGTAAATGACCTAGATGAGGTAAAAGTTCACAATGAAATCTATAGGGTTTCTAGCACCAAATAAAGCATCATAATACAGTCAGCCATCAAGTGAAGCATATAGTGGAGGTGGGTTTATTTGGTGAGGTTACAAGAAAGGTCATTGTTGTATGGGTATAAAAACTTTAATTGAATATTTTTATCATCCCTTTACAAACATTATCATACCAAGGTGACATACAAACAACTATGAAATCACACCTATAGTTAGGGGAAGTAGTGATACCTAAGCTTTCAAATGGTCATTTGGTTAATATAAGTCTCAAGAATCATCACCAAGTAGTCACATTGAAGTTTTTGATCCTTAGGAGAATCAAGGTTAGTTTATGATGGTTTCATTATAGGTGACTATACTATCATAGGGAAAAGTTAATGACCTACAACCTCAGCCTATAGGTTTTCTTTGGACCAAGCCATGAATAAGGTCTATAGGGTTAGGTCATGAAGAGTGGTCTATTCTCAAATGCCTAGAACTTTCAAGAAGTGTTTCAAGTGGAGGTTATATATTCAAATAATTTTTAAATTTCACAATGAAATCAATGAATATGAATCAATGGTGATAATACAAGTTCATTGTACAGACTTTTAACAGTATAGGGACTTAAAAGCTTGGTTTTGGGTCAAATTGCATTGAAGGAGATATGTAGAAGTTATTATTTGCTATAAATTGTATTAAAACACATTTTTAATATGGATTAACACTAAACATGATCAGTCCTAATAAACATATATCTACAACAATAAACTACACAATCATCTTAGGGCCTGAATGCTTTGTTTGAAGGCCTTGATGTGTCAAAAAATAGTGGTAGAGTTTTGCAAGCTCATAAAAGGACTATTGTGATAAATTAAGATTTTTTTTGACTTTAAAACCTTTAAAATACATGAAATTAACCTCAAAAACATGAAAAATTAGTCAAAAATGTAGACAGCCCATGCACATAGATCAAACTTAAGGGAAAATTGAGCTTTTTGGGAGCTACAGGTGGATTTAGGACTTGAAATTTTGTGCACAAGGTCATCATGAGTTGGGAAACCATATTATAAATTTTAATGGAAATTTTAAAACTGCACATATTTAATTTTTTGTGTTAGACCTCAACCTATTTGTTTGAAGTCACCTTTGGAGCAAGCTTCATCTTGGAGTGCTTTAAAAGCTTATAAGCCCAAGTTAAGGATTTAAAATCATGGGAGGATGTTTTTAAATAATAATAAGACATATATAGTGTGTATAAACTCCAAATTTTATGTAAATCATGCTCACATAGTGTTTTGCAGGTAAATAGGCACTTAGGCCAAAAAGGCATTTTCTAACTTTTCATGGTAAAGGGACTTTTAGAGTGTTTTGATAGCATTTTACAGGTAATATAATAATTTTTTTAGGATTTTTAAAGCTTGGAAGGAATTATTTTCATCATAATGGTTTTTTTTTTCACTTTTTGTAGTTCTAGGCACCTTTCTAAACCACTTGTTCAGATGCTCATTTTGTTCACCACATGTGGATTTTAGCCAAACACTCTTATTATGTTTTGAGGAAACCTATGTAATTATAATTCATAAAAAATTGAGGTCATTTTAGGGTTTTTGATTTATGAACAATTGCTAAGAGCGTAGGTAGCCCAGAATGTAGTTAATTCCCCACATGTAAATTTCATTCACATGGTAACTTTTCATATATTTTGCATGGGAGACCAATATTTTAAAAAAATTTAGAGGGGTAAATGTTATACAAATAAATTTAAATGGTTTTGAATTTGGAATTTTTTACCTCATGAATAATTAGTTTGAAGTTTCAACTTTTAAACCCTCTTAATCGCCTAAAACCTAGTTTTGAGAAAAGTGGATTTTATTGATATCAAATCAACATGAATAAACCTAAAAAATTTTCAAATTAAAATTAAAATTATATAATATTACATAAATGTAATTTTTATGCATGGAGCTATATAGATGAGGGCATAAATCACATTTTTAAAAGCATGTAAAATGAGGTACAAGGAAATTTAATAGAATATAATCAATGGAGATTGAATATTAGGACTTTTTATTCATCTTAAAATCTTAATTTTATCATAAATAATCATGGAAGTTCCTATACTATCTCAAAAAAATGGCCAATTTGTTGGAAAATGGTACAAAATAGGCCTAGTCAACCCTGTTGACTAAATGGTGAAGGTTTTCTCATCAAAATCACAATTTTGGTGATGAATAATTCTTTTTCAAGTATAATATGTTATTTTTTCAGGTTTTATGGCTTCTTTTTCAGATTTTGTGGTATCCAAGTGCACAAATGAGCCTTTAGGCTTAACTAGTGTAGTTGGCCTAATTGTTCAAAAGATCAAGTTGGAGTTTGGTGTTGAATTGGTCAACAAAGAGTTTCATTTGATTTACATGCCAATTTTCTACTGTTTAATGGAGATTTCATGCACTTATCTCATCAAGGTCCCTTTTTATGCAAGTGAAGGCTAAATTGGGGTTGATTTATCTTGCACTTCGGTTGACTAGTTGACAAGTCATGCATCTATTCTTAGTTAACTTGTCATCCAAACCTTTTTAAAACTCCAACTTAGCCTCAAGTGAAGTCAAATCATCCAATATATGGAATATAATTCCATGTAAGAGAACTTTACTTGTCAAACTTGGGCCCACCACCTTATTCTTACACCAAAGTTTGAAGTTTCATGCATGCTTCTTGGATTTTAAGGATTTTTGAATTGTTTAAATATTGTAAAGGGATTTATATCTTGAGTTAATCAATCAAGACTAATATTTATCTCTTTGTAATTCCACATTGGTTGTAGTTAGGGTTTAAGACATACATATTGGCTTAATCAAGCCATTTTTCATTATTCTTGGAGTAGGAAAGGAAATTATAATATAGGCCATACATCAATAAAGAAAATTTTGTTTTACATATGAGTTCTTGATAGATAATAGTGTATATTTTATTATTTATTAGCATATAAGAGAGATTATATCTCATTTTTTCAAGTTCCTTCCTCACCTATGATTTCTATCTCACCTTCTATAGGTCATTTGAAGAGGTAAAAGAATTTTTTTAATCCAAAATATTTTCAACCCTTCATTTGAAATATTTATGCTTAAGGGAAAAATAGGAATTTTATTAGTTTATATGCGTGCATTAATTTCAATATATTCTAGATAGTATAAAAAATTCAAGTGCATCGCCTCTTTAATTAGGATTTCCCTTCAGTTTCACCTTCCCCTTTTCATCTAAGAAATCATAGTAGTTAGACTTAATAGATAAATCTTAAGGGAACCGGACCTATCTGGAGGTTCTTCTCATCATAGAGTCACCCACACTCTAAGAATTTCTAATTGTATCATTTGGAGTGACGTGTGCCTACACATCTTCAAGTAGGTTAAACTCCAAAGTGACAATAGTATATTGATTTCACAAGCCAAGTAAATAAGAGAGATGTTGAAGAAGTTTGAGATGGAAGATTACAAGGTATTTAGTACACCTATGATCATAGGGTGTAAGTTGAGCAAGGAAGATGAGAATCCAAAGTTCAATCAAACAACATATAGCTCAGTGATTAGAATTTTGATATACACCACTACCTCTAGACCTAACATCATGCATGTATTAAGTCTTATGTGAAGGTTTCAATTAGACCCAAATGAAAATCATCTACAAGTAGTTGAAATAATACTCAGGTATCTCAAGGGACTATGGAGTTTGGGTTATGATATCCAAGGATCAAGAAGTTCAATTTGACAACCTATATAAATGTAGACTGAGAAAGAAGTATTAATGATAAGAAGAGTAATAGTGGAGGATCTTTCTTCTTAGGTGGGTGCCTAGTTTCATGGATAAGTAAAAAATAGCCATCAGTGGCATTATCTACTTGTGAGGCTGAGTTCATTGTAGTAGTTTCATATTAAACTCAAGTCTTATGGATGAGATAGACCTTAAAAGACCACAAGTTGGAGTATGATAGTCTTAGCCCTATATATTTTGACAATACAAGTGTTATAAGTGTCTCAAATAACCCTATCATATACTCAAAGACTAAGTAAATTAACATTAGATATCATTTCCTAAGAGAGCATGTGAGTGAACAAAGTGTCAAACTTGAATATGTTTCTACATAGGATTAGATTGTAGACATTTTGACCAAGCCACTTCCAAAGGCAACATTTGAAAACCTAAGATAGGAATTAGGTGTAGTTTTTTCCCCTAGTAGTCACCATGGAATTCAAGCACTTAGGGGGAGATAATCAAATGGTTTATTAGCTCTAAGTACAAGTGAGTAGTGTTGAGAAGGAGATAGGGAAACATGTTTATATAGTGCCTAATAAACTCATATATATGGGAGCATGTCATATTGATGCAACCAAGTGAATGAAGAGTTTATTTATGACTTTAATTCATGTTCATGCTTGAAATAAGTTTTGGAGGTCAGTAAATATGGTGAAATTTTTTCTCACAACTTGACCTATCTAGTTCAGATAAGACTATGTAATATAGGATCAAGAAATTGGTTCACAATACCAATATTTACCTTTATACCATATGATATTTATATATAATAATGGTCTAGAGATCTCATAAGACAATTTACATGCATAAAGTGTAATGAAAAGTGTCTACATGTGTTAGAGGTCCAAGTCACCATGACAGGTTTTTGAGGTAAATTAGATGTTCTTGAGATTTTATCTCCTAAGTAAAGTGTTACAGGAATTTGGTGATGACCTTGAGGTCATGGAGAACTTGTATACATGTTCTATATGTGATAGTTCAATAGATTAAGGGTGTTTAAACTTCATTTTTAAAAGATAGACTTTTGAGGTACATAGACCTAATAAGGTAGTTTGTCTTAAAAAAGTTTCAAAGTATGAAAAAAGGACACAGGTCTAATAAATCATGGAGAATGTTATTATAGGTCCTCTTTTAAGTGATTGAATGGTTTTAAATTGTTATAGAAAGCCATATGGGCCCAAGAGAATCAAGCTTTGATGCTATGAAGATAGACCTAATGCAAATAAGTCTCCATGAGGCCTAAAAGAGAAATGAGGCATAATTGAAATGTTACAAACCCAAAGAGGTCCAAATATCATTTAAATCATGTCCACGAGATGATATAAGACCTATTATATGTCTGACCTAATAGGTTGAATGTGTATGGCTGACTAAGTGGTGTTTAATCATGAGTATAATACACACACACACACACACACACACACACACACACACACACAGGTAGTTTAGGCCTATTTAGGGGTAAGCAATAGAAGTAAATAAAATATTGATTGGTAGAGTAGAATGAGGTCTTGAAATGAGACCATAATAGCATATAACATCTATGGTGATCAAAACACATGAGGTGGTTCAGTTGGTGCTAAGTCACCTAGGGATTTGGTGCTTCCTTGTAAGTGGGTGCTGACTAAAGCCTAGTCAAGTGGGTGCTTGATAAAGCCTAATCAAGTGGGTGATTGATTGTTGGGGTTAGTGTTCCAAGTTGAGTTGGTGTTCAATATACTTTGATATTTTGTCTTATATGATAAGAGTTAATTTTTAGGGATCACAATGGGTTTGTTCCCCTTGAGGTTTTCCCACTCATATGTTTATTTTCTTGTGCTATGCTCATGTGAATGACTCTTTATTCATTGTTAAATATTTGTATTGATTTAATGATTCAAGGAATGTTAAATTAAATATGATTGAAAGTTTTAAACATTGATTCACCCCCCTCAATGATTTTGATCTAATAGGTCCCTGTGGTATAGAGCATTGGTATCAGAGTTGAAAAGTTCTAATCCTTTCTATACCTATAAACACATGAGTGCAAATCGAGAAGGAAGTTTTGTTAATCAGTTTTGTTTCATAATATATGGATTCATGTCATAGAAAAATTTAGATGGATAATTCCCAACATCAACCTAAGGTATCTCCAAAGGTATGAAATATCATCATTAATGGATTGGTGGTAAGTGCACTAATTTTTTTGACTAATTATATGAATTGATGGTAAAACTCAATATAATACCTTATACCACACCTCCATAGTTCACTTACCAATAGTTTCAACAACAAACCCCCTTCAACATTCAAGTCAATCTTGACACCCATCTATAAGATCAAAGGCAAGATAAATGCCAAAGCATTGGATTCTTAGATTTGATAGCTTGAGGCATACTTATTAGTCAATTATTTCATTGATGCTGAGAAGATCACCTTTGTAGTATTGGGAGAGATTAAGTATATAACATGTGCAAGAGTGTGTTATAATTAAATCCTAGTATACTTTTGTCTATGTGCATAAAGAGTAATACTACCCCCTATGCCACTTTGATGATGAATTCATCAAGTTAAAAAAACTATTCCAATGCAAATATTAGTCCATGGAAGATTACACCAATATTGTTCATGACTATTCTACATGCCTACATGATAACTTGAGTAAACAACATAATGTGTTGAAATACATCAGTGACTTCTCACATTATATCCATGTGAAGATGGAGTTATTGGCTTCTGACACTTTTAGGTAAGCATATCACAACACTGTAAATATCACAACTAAGATAAATATGAAACAACCTATTACCTCTTCATCTAATGCAGTGTGTAAGGCCCAGCCTTTTCACAACTCCACATCATAGCCTTATACATAGAAATAAAAACACACTTCTAAAAAATGAGAGTATCACTATAAGACTACTCAACCCTCAAAGGATCTAATGCCTTAAACTTCAAAAAAATGTAATAAGAATAAGTCTAGTGATAAATGGTGCCATATCCATCATTCATCCACTCATAATGATTATGAATATCATGCACAACAATCCCTACTTGCACAATCTACATCAGGACACACACTAATGGATGACACTAATCTAGATTCCTCTTGTCTAAGAACTAGCACTACTATGATCAACATATTTTAAGATCACAAACATCTTATCCATACTAAATTTTAGGTGAAGGGTCAGCCTCTCCATGTCACCATCAATAGTGGTAGCCAAAAGAACATCATTGCATAGTCCACAACTCAAAGATTGGTCTTACCACTATTGCACATGAAAAATCCATAATCTTTAGGCTGGATACATTAGGGGAAAGATATATAAGTCTAGAAGCAATGCACTTTTCAATACAAATTCAAGATTATAGAGGACAACATCACTTATGACATCGCACCTCTAGAGGTATGTGACATCCTACTAGGGAGACTTTACTTGTATGATCATGAAGCTACATATCAAGCCAAGCCACAACATTGGAGTATTCATTCATAATAGCACTTATACAGCCTTTTTAGTTAGTTCCCATGACCAAAGTCACTTTGGTATCTTTGAAGCAATGTCACAAGCTCATATCTCATGTGTAGAAGTTTGTGTTACTAATTATCTACCCTGATACACCTACATAGTCAAAACTAAATCATACCCTAGCACCATGAATCACTCACACATAATTGCAACAATAAAATCTCAATAAGTTATTAAAGAAAAGTATCACATTTTTCACAAAAACCTGAGGCCTTTAAACACATTGCATAGTAATATACTACATCAATTTGGTTCTTAGATCCCCTCTTCTAAA
Organism: Torreya grandis; assembly: GCA_037957365.1. NCBI lineage: Eukaryota > Viridiplantae > Streptophyta > Pinopsida > Cupressales > Taxaceae > Torreya > Torreya grandis. Next base: position 3,278,377 of record JARHVA010000782.1, on the reverse strand, counting down.
TAACCCCATCTATCATAGATTAGTTTGGGAGAATAATGAAGTCTAGTTCCATATTCAATATCTTCTTGATCAGGCCAAGATCAACCTATTTATTTGCCTTCTAAGATTCTTATAGTCTTTTCACCTAATAAGGATGGGTCATGGAGACTCTGTATAGACTATCACATACTCAACAAAATCATGGTGAAGAATCGATATCTACTATCTTATATTAATAATATTATATAATATCTCCAAGGTGCACAATACTTCACCAATTTCAACTTAAATTTAGGTTACCATTATATTTTAATACATCCCAAATATCTCTAGAAGACATCATTTAATTCATAAGAAGGATTGTACAAATTATTGGTCATGCCTTTCAACATCACCAATGTGCCAAACACTTACATTTGCTAGATGGATGATCTACTTAGGCAATTCTGGAAATCATTGTTCATCATCTACTTAGATGACATTATCATATTTAACAATAATTGGGAAGATCATATGGATAACATCTCACACATCTTAGACACTTTATTCCAACACAAGTTGTAAGCCAACTTAGTAAAGTGTACATTTGGCATGGTACAGATCTAGTAAGCAGGAAAGATAATTTATCACACTAACATTAGAGTAGATACATACAAGATTAAAGTGATCCAATTTTGGCCTATTCTATGCAATCTCATAGAATTAAGGAGTTTTCTTGGACTTACTAACTTTTATTATAGGTTCATCCTTGGTTTTTTTCTCATATCCTAGGATCTCAGCTAGCTCACACATATCAAAGCCAAGATTGACTAGACACATGCATAAAAACATGATTTTAAGGTAATCAAGTGATGCTTTTATGGATAACCTATTATTTCAATGCTTGACATTATGCAAAACTTTAAAATACACACTAATATGTCTGACTACACGTTGGGTACAATGATCATGCAACATGGACATCTAGTCACATACCACTCCAAGACATTCAATGAAATGGTGTAAAGGTATTCCACATATGATAAATAATTATATGATATTGTTCAATAAATCAAGTAATAGTGACACTACATTATTTGGAAGGAGAAATTTATTTATTCATATCATAAAACACTTTAGTTCTTAGAGTCATAGAATAAGATGGAAAATACACACCACATGAAATGGATGACTTACCTACAGTAGTTCCATCTTGTGATCAAGCACAAGAAAGGGAAGGATAAAAAATGTGCATATTTACTTAGCCAACAATTAGTTCATGTGCTCATCATAGTGCTAGACATGTGTGGCCATAATTTATAAGATTGGGTTCCTCTCTACTCAGTTGATTAAGACTTCATATAAACTTACACCAGCCTCACATAAGGTACACAAGTTTAGGAGTTCTATTTTTTGACCAGCTACTCTACAAGCTTAGACATATTAGTGTTCCTTTTGGTACAACTTTCCAATAAATCATCTGGGAGGTACAATATACCAAGACCTTAGGGTACTTTAGTGTGATAAAGACTTTAGTTATATTTTAGTCATACTTCTATTGACTGCACATATGCATATATGTGGAGTGCCACATCAAATATTGTATTCCTTATTACATTACCAAGCCCATAAATAAGAAGTTAGGACTTTACACACCTATACTATTTCCATCCATACCATGGTAATTTATCAACATGTATTTCATGATTGGATTGCCTATGATGAAATGACAACATGATGCTATGTTTGTTATAGTGGACCAATTTTCCAAGATGTCTAGCATGGTTGTATGTAAAAAAGACATTGAAATGGATAGAATTTCACATGAATTCTTCAACCATATTTGGGTTCATTTTGGGTTACCAACCTCCATCATATCTAATCATGATATGCACTTTTTGAGTCATTTTTTTAAATCATTTTAGGAATTGATGGGTATGTAACTAGATCTATCAATGGATTTTCATCCTTAGATGGGAAAACTTAAGGGTTAATCACACACTTTTTCATCTTATATAAATGTACAACCATGCACATGATTTCACCTAGGATGAAAATCTCTTGTACAATCAACATGCCTACAATAAGGATCTTCATATATCTTCTCACCATAGTCTGTTTGAGACATGTCTTGGGTTTCAAAATTCAACACCTCTAGACATCTCATATCATGTACCATCAAGAAATGAATCACATTCATAAGAATAGGAAGTGGAAAAATCCAAGAAGTTTCTATGCCACATCCAATATGTTCACCAACAAGTTCAAATTTTTTTCTTTCACTCAAAATAAGTACAAAGAGCACCATGATGCACATCGTACACCTCATACATTATAAATTAGTGATAAATTATGGCTCTAAATTTAGGAATGATTCAAAGTTCCACACTAGAATATTAAGCCTCTACACTATTATCCTTACACCATTTTGTACATAGTTGGTGAGAATGCCTTCTTTCTTGATCTACCTAAATACTTGGGCATGTACTCAGTATTCAACATGGAACTTCTCTAGCCTTACACTCTATCACTTCTTAAGCTAGTAATGACATAACATCATTTTGATTTAGATCCTAAACATTTATGTCCCATAATGAAGGACTGTATCATCAAAGTAATAAACACACACACTTTCCATGGTACACATCCACTTTTCCAATTGGTCAAGGTTAATCAATATGATAATCAATCCAAGTGGTTCACTTCAAAACAACTTTAGGTTCATTTATACAACTACCCATTGACATAATAGAGACCATTAATATTTAAGAAAGGGTGAATGATCTATGCATAGTTCCCATGTAACTAAGCTTACTCATCACTCACTTTACTATATAAGGAATTGATCCAAGTGGATCCATGTACCGTTCTACTTTTCAAAGTCTTCAAATTTAGTTCAAATCAATTTCACATTTTAGTACTCATCAAGAGCTTTTCGACGCTTTTTGTAGTTTGCAAAATGGACACCGTATGCAAAAGTTCTAAGCTGCTAAAGTTTTGGTTCAATAGGTAAAAATTTGGTGTCGTAAGTGACGTGGCATAGTTCAGGAATGCCAAGTGGACCAATCTCCATTTGACACATGGAAAATAAGTAGAGGGGAAAAAAATATTGGTTAGGTGTTTTTTTATGCACATGGTATTTGATAAATTCAAATGTATTAAAGGTGCCATGTCTATCACCCCACCCAAGGAAAATTTCAAAGTCCAAGGTGCCAAAAAGGAGGGAAGAAGTAAAATCATTCAAACTACATGCTTGGCACCTAGGGAGGAGAGCCTAAGCACACCTAATAAGGAGAGACTGATTCATAGTTAGTCAAGGTTCCTGGAAAGGTGAGAGGTGGTTTGAACCCTTGACCTGCTGCCCAAAATTGAATAGCCTTGACCACTTTAGCCATGGTGGCTAAAATGTTATAAAAGGGAGTTATTTTTACTTGTATGGACATAGATTTTTGACTGTGTAAAGAAAATTAAGAGGATTAGAGCCTTGTTTTTGCCTTGTACGGCCTTGGGATTTTGTTTTTAGGTCTAAGATAAATATTTTTAGGCATATAAAGATTAGAGAAGGTGAAATTATATATTTGTAAAGGTTTTGAAGCCATTTGTTGTAGCATTTTAATAGAACGGTCCTCACTATTGGGCAAACCTAGAGATGTAGGCTATTGAAGCTGAACTCCGTTATCAACTTGTTGGTGTTATCTTTGATTTTCTATGATTATTATTGCATTCTAATCTTCATTTTAATTTTGATTTTACTTTATTTATGAAAATTAAACACAAGAAAGTGAAAATTTGAAGGATCTCATAAACATGAACAAGTGATTTTTGAATGTAATACACTTTTATTATTTAGTTTACATATCAGATTTTTGGTATCAAAGTGGTTGTTATCTAACAATGATTGCTAGTGTATGTTGACAAGGTCTAAATCCCAAAAGGGTGAAGGAAAACTCATTGAGTATAATCCAAAGATTGGTTCAAGACGTGCTTCAAGGATGGCTGAAGAAGAGATGGAATCTGTATAAGCTTTCTGTCAAGCTTTCATGGACATGAGAAGCATGGTTGAGGAACTATACCATGACAAATAAAGGAAATCCAAGAATGAAAAAGGTGATTCATGAGAATCAAAAGGTAAAGAAACTAAAAAATCTTCTCCATCGAATGACAGTAAAAAAACTGTGGAATATCTCCATTCACTAAAATTGGATATTAAGTTTGAATTACCAATGTTTAATGGTGAAGTTAATGCTAAAAAGTTGGATAATTGGGTCAAGTAGATTGAAGTTTATTGTAGGGTCCAAAATATTGCAAGGGATGAGTCAAAAATTCATTTGGCTACTCTTTGTATGGGAGGTACAACTCTCATCTGGTGGGAGAGTAAGTTGAAGGAAGCTAAGCTTTAAAAAGGTAACTCGATTTATACTTGTAATGAATTTATTAAAGAACTCAGAAAGCAATTATATCCTTTAGGCTATATGCAAAAAGCCATGATGGATTGGAAAAGTTTTAGACAAGGAAAAGGCCAAAGTGTTCAATATTATACACAAGATTTTAGGAAAAAATCTTTACTTTTGAATGTTCCTCTATACACACAAGAAATACAACTAAAATATATAGGTGGATTGCATAGTTACTTAAGACATATGATTCTTATTTTCAATCCCACTAATTTAGATGCAATATGTGTTCAAGCCACTCATTTAGAGGCTAGAGGAAAACAATCAAAATAATCTTTTCCTAAAGTAAAAAGTAAGCAATCTAATGTTAAGCAATCCAAAGGGGAAAGTTCATCAGGAAAGGGTAAATAGAAGTCCACTTATATAGTTAAAAAAGAAGAAGTAAAACCATTTTGTAATCATTGTAAGAAAAATCATGATGAGTCTAAGTGTTGGAAACTACATCCTGAGTTAAGGCCTAAGAAGTATCAAAAGAAAGAAAAGAAGGCTAATGCTATGGTTCAAGACTTAGGATCAAATTCAGGTGATGAAACTAAGATCACAGCTATGGGTTTACATAATGATTTTTCTCTTTCAGTTTCTAGCACTAGGTCATCAAATGATGCATCTTCTTCTAGATAGAATTCTATGCATGTTGATAAGAAAAGAAATGAATTGTTCCACATTAGAGTTGTTTCAAAGCATACTAAGATTAACACTCTATTTTATAGTGGTTCACAAGCAAATTTAATTTTTGAAGAGGTTGTTAAGAAGCTAGGCTTACAAACCAATCCCCATCTGAAGCCTTATCCACTAGGTTAGGTGTGTGATAATGTGAAGCTACAAGTCTCACAAAATTTTAGGCTAAGGTTTGCCATCACATCCAAGTTCGTAGATGAGGTTAAGTTGGATGTTGTTCCATTGGACATATGTGGGATTGTTTTGGGAAGCCCATATCTTTATGATAGAAAAGAAATCTTTTATAGAGAGGAGAATAAGTACTTGCTTGTTAAGGATGGCATTGAATATATAGTTAGAGCACATCACATTAGAACAAGTCTTTCCTTGGTTACAATAGGGCAAATGAAAAGACTAGTTAATTCAAGCAAGACTTTTTGTCTCATGTTGATTAAGTCTAAGGAAAAAGAATATTCTCAAGCTTTGGAAAAGTGTGATCCTAGACACAAGAATGAATTGGTTGAAATCATTTCTACTTATGATGATGTATTTCAGGATCCTAAGGACTTACCTCCTCAAAGGGGAGTTCAACATGAAATTAAGCTATTGCAAGATTCTCCTCTCCCTAACATTGGCATGTACATGTTATCAGTGGTGGAAAATGAGGAAATCAAGAAATAGGTAATGGATTTATTGGATAGAGGTGTTATTCATCCAAGTTCATCCCCTGTTGGTTCACCAATTATTTTGGTGCAAAAGAAATATGGCACTTGGTGAATGTGTGTTGATTTTCATGCTTTAAACAAAATTACTATTAAGAATCGTTACCCTTTTCCTCGTATAGATGATTTGTTGGATCAAATAAAACATGCTATTTATTTTAGTAAGCTGGATTTGAGAAGTGGATATCATCAAGTAAGAATTAATGAAGGTGATGTATGGAAAACTACCTTTAAGATAAAACAGGGATTGTTTGAATGACTTGTTATGCCTTTCGGGTTGTGTAATGCCTCGGATACATTCATGAGATTGATGAATGATGTTTTTAGAAAGTTCCTTGATGATTTTTTTATAGTTTACTTAGATGATATATTGATTTTCAGTAATTCATGGGAAGAGCATGTGATCCACAATAAGAAAGTCATGGATGTATTACGAAGGGAAAAACTCTATCTTAAAATGTCAAAATGTGAATTTGGCTAGACCTCTTTGATATACTTGGGTTACATTATAGGACATGGTAAATTAAAAATTGATCCTACAAAAGTGGAAGTTATTGTTAATTGGCCTACACCCACTAACACAACTGAGGTTAGGAGTTTTCTTGGTGTAGTACAGTTTTGGAGGAAGTTTATTGCTCAATTTTCATATATTGCATCACCTTTGCATTCTTTGACAAGTGTGAAATAGGTCTTTTAGTGGGGAGGCAAACATCAAAAAGCCTTTGATACTTTGAAAGAAAAGATAAGTACTACTTCAGTCTTGGCACTTTTTGATATACAACAACCATTTGAGATCGAGACGGATGCAAGTGAGTATGCTATGGGAGCTATTTTAATGCAAGGTAAGAAACTAGTTTGTTATCATTTTGAAACCTTTACAAGTGCAGTACGAAAATATCCAACTTATGATAAGGAATTGTATGCATTGGTTCAAAGTGTTAAAAAATGGAAACATTACTTAATGGGCAAAGAAATAATAATACATACAGATCATCAGCCCTTACAATATCTCCAATCACAAACTAAGCTACAACAGTCTAGACATTTTCATTGGATGGGTTTCTTACAAAAATTTCATCTTGTGATCAAGTATAAAAAAGGAATTCAGCATAAGGTTGCAGATATACTATCTAGGCCTCCTATGGTTGTTGCATCTATTCTTTTACAAAATGGTTCTTTGTCTCATGAAAGTTATAAATAACAATATGTGAATGATCTTGATTTTCAGGGTGTTTATAAAGACTTGATGAGTAGTAGACAAGTAGAAGAATTGGACTATCATGTACACAATGATATTTTGTATCATTTGGGTAAACTATGTATTCCTCAAAATGAGAGGGTGCACATGATTAGAGAAGCACATACTTCTCTTATTTTTGGTCATTTTCGAGTTGTTAAAATGGTTGCACATTTGAATATGTATTGTTATCAGCCTCGTATGCAGGAAAATGTTAATATATAAGGGGATGTACTCTTTGTGCTACAAGTAAACCAAGTAATAGGAAATTGGGACTTTACACTCCTCTACCTATTCCTACTCGCCCCTGGGAAAGTATCTCTATGGATTTTGTGGGGGGATTTCCTATGACACAAAGAAAACATGACTATTTATATGTGGTTGTGGATAGATTTAGCAAAATGTGTATTTTGATTCCTTGCACTAAGTAGATTACTGGTGAAGGCACTACATATTTGTTATTTAAACATGTATGGGTTCATTTTGGTTTGTTTACTTCAGTTATTTCTGATCGGGATTCTTGATTTATTGGGGAGTTTTGGTCAACTTTGTGGGGACTAATGGATACTAAATTAAAAAAGAGCACTACATTTCATCCACAAACTGATGGACAAATAGAGGTTGTGAATTACACTATGGTACATTTGCTTAGGGGTTACAACAATAAAAATCCAAAGTTATGGGATGAATAATTGTGTTACATACACCATGCATATAACTGGGCACTTCATTCTTCTACTATGAAATCTCCATTTGAATTTTGTTATGGATACTTGCCTAAATCTCCTCTAGATGTTTGCTATGGATATGATACAGCTATTGGTGAACCAAAAGAATCCATTCGAGCCATGAAGTTCATTGAACAAATATAGCTCATTCATTAGACTGTTCATACTCAATTGAAGAAAAGTCAAGCCAAGTACAAAGCCAGGAATGACAAACATCGTATTGATCACCAATTTGTTATAGGTGATATGGTATGGCTTCACATTATTAAGGAAAGACTGACAGGTGAAGGTAAAAATTTGAAACCAATCTGGTATGGTCCTTTTCAAATAATGGAAAAAATTGGCACAAATGCTTTCCAATTAGACTTACCATCTTACATGCAAATTTATTCAGTTGTAAATGTGGAAAATTTGAAATTGTATGAGCCTCCAATGATCATTGATCATGATGAAAGTATATCCATTCCTTCTATTGATGATTTTTCTCCTAAATATCTAATAGAATTACATGAAGATACTATACTTGATAGGAATATGTGGACTTCACGAAGAGGTAATGTTAAATATCTTCGTGTTGGTCTCAAAGGGATGCACCCAAGCAAGGCCAGATGGATGGAAGTCGTTACCCTTTTACTTGTATATATGATTTGTTGGATCAATTAAAAAAACTATGGAATCTCTCCCTTCACTAAAATTGGATATTAAGTTTTAATTACCAATGTTTAATGGCAAAGTTAATGCTGAAAAGTTGGATAATTGGGTCAAGCAAATTGAAGTTTATTGTAGGCATATAAAGGTTAGAGAAGACAAAATTGAATATTTTTAAAGGTTTTGAAGCCATTTATTGCAACATTTTAATGCAATGGTCCTCACTATTGGGTGGACCCAGAGATGTAGGCTATTGAAGCTGAACTCTGTTATTAACTTGTTGGTGTTATCTTTGATTTTCTCTGATTATTATTACATTCTAATCTTCATTTTAATTCTAATTTTACTTTATTTATGAAAAATTAATGATAAAAAAGTGAAAATTTGAAGGATCTCATAAACATTAACAAGTGATTTTCGAATGTAATACACTTGTATTTTCAGTTTATAGATCAGGCATGCATCTCTCACCCAATACTATGCACTCCTTGTCTAAATTTTTCTCAAAATCATACACACAAGTCTTGTGCCATATCATAGACTTATACAAATTTACCCTTATACACTCCACACTATAAAACCATTATTACACACTTCCCAACTCATATTCCTATGCACTACATAAGTTATGTGTTAGTATCACCCATTTTTTTACCCCTTGTGCTTATAGTATAGTGCACTTGGTAGTTCTGCACTATAACTCGTAAGACCCACATACCACACAAGTCTTTATGCTAGCTTACCAAATCCTATGCACTCTACATCTTGGAGCCTAATTTTCCTTAAATTCCCATGCCATAGCTCATATTTTTATATGCCTAGTTGAATTATTTGACTCCACATCACATCCACCTATTGACTCACCTCAATCTCATGATTTACTAGGTTTACTAACTATCATCCATCCTAGAATATGAACTCATGCAATAGTCTTCTTGGTAACTGATAGTGGCTGTAACTACTCTTGTATTCTAATTGTATAAGTATGTAAAATACACATCTATTTTAATTTTGATACTCTACACATTCATAACATAGATAACATGATTCATGTATCTACTTTAAAAAAAATACACTATAACACATTGTACCAATTTTTCATATTCTTTTTTAATGAATAGAAGTTGCATTTCATTTAAATAATATTTCTCCTCCATTAAATTTGTTTAATTTTTCCTTTTTAAATTATCTTTGCCCATTCACTCTACACAACCAAAATTCATTTGTCTTTAACACACTTGGTACTAGGCCCCATGGTGTAGGACATAACACTTAAAACATCTTAAAATGTCCCATCATTAAATTAAAGAAATCCTTTCCTACTAACTTCTTTAAAAATATCATCATATAATAATATGGAAGGCATAAAACAAAGCTCCAAGGATAACAAAAGGTCTTGAGATGAAGCCATGTGGAAGGTTAGTATGCAACTACAAAAAGTGACTTGCCTTTATCTTTACCCTTAGAAGACTCTTATCTTGATGAAATCTAATAAGTTGAATCAATGCCACTAATATTTTTCTTCTTAAGCATCTTAGTTAGTTGATAAATCAACTTGTTCATGTAATTGGTTTGCTCATGGCCACATTTCCTACACTATGCACATGTGAGTTATTCTTTCTTGGGTTTCTTGTATGAAGGGGATGACTCTTTTGATGCTTTGGACTTAGCATTAGAATTTTGACCCTTTCTTTGGTTTGGGTATTTCTTACTCTATTTCTTATCCTTACTAATAGAATCCTTTTATTTATCATGAATCATAATTAAGGCATGTGATTTGGATGACTTCAATGTACCTATTTGAATAATCTTGTCTTAATTCTAAGTAAATTTAGTATAAAAATCATCCAAGGATGACATGGTCCATGCAGCTCTAAGGGCATGCTTTGAGGAATGGAATGTAGAAAAATATAAAATAATCAAATCCTAATTTGGAAAGGATGGAAATAATCAATTTATCATTATTTTTGTCAATGCCATAGTTTCAACTACAACCCGAGTGATTTTAACTTCATGAAAAAATCTTGTATAGTATCATAATTTATTGGGCTAAAACTTATGATCTTATCTCCAATTCATGACCCCTCATTATGTCTTTCTTCTAAAATAGTGTTTCCAATTTATTCCACACTTTATTAGGAGTAGTTTTAGATTTAATATATGAAAGAACAAGTTAAGAGACATAGACAAACACAATAGACTATAATATTTATCACTTATGTTATATCATTTCAAAAAAATTGCATCTGATGTCAAATTTATTTATGTACCCATAGTGATCTAGTGTAATCCTTTACTCCTCAAGAGTATTTTTATTTTTACTTTCTACTTGTGATATTTTAATGGAGTAAGAACTGTAACTTGAGACTGATCTATGGTAGTAATTTTGTATGTATTAAACTGAGTAGTGTTAGAAATCAAAGATGTGAAACCCACATAAATATATATATAGGTTAAGTTTTACAAGGCACAATAATAGCACCAATTTTTAGATCTTGAAAAAACTCACATTTAAAAATAAATGTGCCTAAAAAGGAGTTTTTGACTAAATGTTATCAAAGTTTGATGATCTTGCTCACAAAAGGATTTTCCACTTTGCATAAATTTAGTTGTGAATAAATTTTGCCCCAAATGTTTTAATAAAATTTAAGCCCCCTTAGGTTAGTTGTGACCAAGGTATAAACTTCCAAGTGACTAGGGGGATAAGGCTTAAGATTTTTTCAGAGTTGTAGTTGTCATGTGTAGTCATTAGAGAAGCCCACCCCTTCTATAGTTGGACTTAAGGACTATTAGATTAATTTCCAGTTACAATAGTAGAGATATGGACTATCAAATTAGTTTATTTAAAGTTTTTGATAGTGTAACTTTGGACTATTGATGTAGCTCAAAGTTATAATAGTTGAACTCTTATACTATCGATGCAAATCAAAATTCTACCATTAGGGTTTTTGGTCATTGAAATAGCTTAGAGTTCTAACATTAGGATTTTGGGTTGGTGAAATATTCAAAAGGTAAAAAATTGGTATTTTATGTTGTTGAAGTAGTCATGAGGTATGGCAAGTGATATAAGGACCCTAAACTCTAAAAATTTCATACATATGCATAATTTACACCAACTCTATAAATCTAGATCTTATATGGCTATGGAAAATACATAAAATACCTACTAAGGATCTCCAAAAACCTAGAAAATCCCAAAAAGTATTACCCTTAAATAGTATGGATTTGTGCAAAATCCACTAAGATGACTTGAAACCATGTGAAATGGTCAAAATTGACTGTCACAAACTAGGTCATATTTATAGTTGATCTTAAGATTTTGGTACCTTATAAATATAATGGCACTATACATATTTCATGAAAACCTAATATATTAAATATGACCAAAAGAGACACATTTATCTTATTCTTTTTAAAATTTGGATCAACAAAAGACCCCATAAAAAGAACAAAATTTGAGAAAGGGTGAAACTTCAATATGCTTGGTTAATGAAAGACAAATCTATGACATGCAATCTATAATTAAATATTTCACAACAAAAATAATGACATTTAGATACCATAAATTCTTTGATACCATGTTGGATTGGGACATAATCAAAGATTAGTTTGGATAGGATCGAATGCATAAATAAATTACCTATTTTAGAAGTGAAATAAAACATGATCTAGAAGAAGAAATGTCTTCAAAAATCAAAAGATTGAGAAAGTAACATTATTATTCTTCATTAGCCATAAAATATTTAAGAAAGGTACATATATAGGTGTAAGATAAACATGTCTTCACATCCTCAATAATGTGGGATTATCTTTCATAATGACCCAAAAAAACACATAAGAAAGCTATCTAAACATCTGTAGGTAAAAACCATTACATGGAATAAAAACCTACACTAAAAACATCCACCTACTAGTCCCTTTCTTTCAAGTGGGATACCTCATATGTTCTCATATTTGAAGTCATTACTTGGATTCTTATCCCCTAAAGTATTATTGAAATTTAGATTCTTTTTATTGAAATTTATTTTAAAATCCCCACTACACTTATGATTCTTCTTTTCGAATGACATTTTTGGTCCTCCAAACATTTTTAGATACTTTTCTATGACCTCTGCAAGTGAATTAATATTTTTTTCTTACTTGGAATATTTATCAAACAATTAATTAATGGAAATAGGTCCATGCATATCCAACTCACATTTAAGTTATAGCCTTAGACCCATGATGAACTTTTTGATTTGTAAACATTCATATTTATGTTATTAGGGGACATATTTGAGAAATGTAAAATGCTCCTGATACTCTATTACTAGAAAATTACCCTAATTCAAGTTCTTAAATTTTGTTAGTTTCTATTCAAAATACATTTTTAGTAACCACCTTGAACTGAATATCATAATAAATTGATATTATATGGTGGTAGTGGATTCAAGTTTAATTTCCATATTCTTATTGGCCCACCAGGTTACTAATTCACCAACTAGCTAGTATGCTCCCCATAACACTTTGGTTACCTTAGAGTAATTTTGAATTTTGAAATATTTCTCCATTTCCATTAACTAATATTTTGCTCCATCTTCCAACACCATTCCATAAAATTTAAGTGGATTCAAATTTTTTATATCACATGCAATTTTTAAGCCACTTGTGATTTTGTAGCTTGATGTTCCTTGGCATGCTCATGCTCTTGGTATTCTTCATAATCAACATGTTTCTCCTCATCATATTTTTTCCTCATGCCCATGCACTTTTTATTTTAGGGCAGCTACTATGTCCTAAGTTTCCATCAAGACTACAAGGATTTGATCAAGTTTAGTAGTTTATTCTATTGTTAACTGGGTGGGATCATGTTATTGATCCTAATTAGAATTTCCCTTAACATTATCTATTAAGAACATCTCCTACTAAAAATGAGGGGAGTTAAGTTTGTGTTTAATTGACTCATTAAGTTTGATCATTTAAAATTACACTATGATGCCTCATGTTGGAACATGACTGGTTTAAAATAAAAAAATATAGTAATATTTTTATTCTTTAACAAATGTTAACTTACTATTTTTTCATATGTACCAACAATTTATCTCATACATAATATTTTTTTGATGCTAAAATAAAATAATCACAAAATCCTAAGAATCCTCATTGATATATGCACATGCACATTTATTACATTAAACCATATAAGGTTCTCAAAGGTGTAACAACCTATAAGATTTAATAGTGGTACACATCTAAAATAATAATGATACAATATATTATTTTTTCAGCATTTAAAATACATTAGTACAATATTACTAGAATAAAGGTACAATGACACTATAAAGGTATACCACAATATTTTATGTTGTCAACATTCATTAATTATAGCCACTGCTAGAGTACAATATAATAAATAATGAATATGCATGCATAATAATTTACACTACTATGTAAGGAAGTTAAGTAAAATCAACTCAAGTAAAATGGTATAATAGTATAGCAAACTTTCAATGAAATAACTCATCAAATCAAAATAGCAGCATAACTATATGTCGTATTAGGTTCAAATATAACTACAGAGAGGGAAATAAATATCTAGGTGTTTTACCTCTAACCAAAAACAACTAGTCTATGGTGCACCTCCCCATTTGGAGTGGCCCTTCCATTCATGAAGGGGAAAATATTGATGATGCAAGTATCTATAACCATCCAAGAATCACACATGAAATCACAATCCCTATTAAATGCATCTAGTCATATAAACCCTAGGTATGCTTGTATATTATATGACCTAAATCAAACATGTAAATTATTACACATTATGGAATGACAATATATACAACTATACCATCAATTTATAAAAATCATTTTATAGTATTATCATATTATCTTCTGGGTCATATTCCATGTCATCCATACTCTCTATTATACATACTATTATCACTTTTTATCATGTTAACCAATGATAAGTGATCACAATTAGGATTCTTACCTCTCACTCATCACCACTTAAAAATAAGGACTTATAAAAATAAATCAACTCAAATGAAAATAAATTACTTAACAAGTCCTTATAGGAATAGTAAAATTAGAACACATATAATATCAATCAACACCATATAAACATGGTTTTTAAACTAATTGGTCATAACAGATAATACACAAAAATACTATGTATGAATTTACTTCATGATAATTTTAAATAATATATTTAATTACAATTTATTCTAGATTTTTTATTCTAAACACTATATATGGTCACATTATCCATTCAGTTTCCATAAAAAAATTAGTTTCATGGTAACTACTTGGTTTTAAAAAAAAAAGTAAACTATAAGTACAAATTGAATATTTAATATATCATAGTAAGTCTCATCTGAAAAAAATTATAGATTATTTAATTATAAAAGTAATGCATATGTATAGGATTCAACATATATCCCACTAATACTTTATTATAAAATAGCCTACAAGTTTGAATTTGGACCAAGAACTATTTTAGGTTTTTTCCAACTATTCAATCTCCTAAGTAAATATCCCTTTTGAACATCACAACAAACAACATAAAATATAAATACATTTATTTTATATTAAGTTTTATGATTTATAATCTATCATATATTAAAGGAAATGACTTTCATAATCTACTTAGATTATCTCCTTATAAGTCTGTGAGTGAGAGTAGCTTCTCACTCATAGGTTTATAAGGATTTATTAAATCCTTAAAACTTGTTTTTTATTCCAATATTCCTTTAATAATTCAAAGGATATTGTACTAAAACCCCCATTTATAGTATAAATTTAACTCATTATTATAATATACAAGCTTAATCGATTCTAATAGGTTATGAATCTAAATATAAATATTCATATAAATTATAAAACACTTCTTGTTTTACTACCTGTATAAGATCTAATTTTAGAATGCAAGATGATAAATCAAATAAAATAAAATAAAATAAAATATAAACTAGAAACATAGACTTCAATGATAGGGTAGAAAATGAACAAAAACAAACTAATTTCACACACTTACAAAAATGAAGTGGAATAAGATTCCTCCATTATGTTTGAACATGATTTGCTCATAAATTCAATAGATGTGGGTGCTCAAATATTCTTCAAGGTAGATGAAATTGGACATAAGTTTTTTATGCAAGAGGATTTTTGATGTCTTGGATTCACTTGGATTTGCTTAACAATTCAATACCACTTCAATAATATAAACATGGATGATTGAAAGTGATGGATTTCATGTTGATTTATAGGCTTATAGGAGGTTAATCAAATAATTAATATTTATTTTAATCTATTGAATTATAATAATTATCAATTGTGAGGAATTAATCCTCATCCATGAGGATGATGGCCAATTTCATGGGTTAAAAATAAAGGGGAGTTGGTTGAGTGAGTTAGAAAGAATGGGTCAACTTAGTTGATTGGGTCAAATTGGAAGTTAAAATGTTCTAAGGTGACTTATAAGATAGATGATTAAGTTTAGGAAGGTGTTTGTATGAGTTAATACATGGTTGGGACAAATATGGAGGATGTTTGGGTGAGTTGGAAAAATATATATTTTTAATTAAGTTTGGAGTAAAATAGGTGTGCATGAATATAATTAATTAATTATTTTAATTTTTTAAGGAATTGATGTTAATATGAATTAAAATTAGGGAAGGTGATGGGTTAGTGTTTCAAAGTGAATGTTGACACTAAATGACAAAATTTAGGTGTCTACATTTATGCTTATTTAAAATGGAGTTACAAAGTAATACCATTTTAAAGAATATTAGACAAATTAGAGCGTTGATGATTTTGGAGAAGAAAGTTTCCCTATGTTATTGAAAAAGAACCTAATGTTGCCCCATTGGGTGTTTGTGTAGGAAATTGGATGAATGCTAGAAATGATTTGAAGGGAGAATGATGAAGTAGTTAATAAATAATACCTTTAATAAATAAAAGTACTATAATCAATAAAACATAAAATATAGAGTAGGCCATATATACTGATGATGGTAAGTTATAGGCCATAAAACATAAAATATAGAGTTTTCATGGTGGATAAATCTTTACAAGATGGATAATTTCAAGTGGTGATAAATATCTTATCACTTTGATCAATTTTTGGCTTAAATTTTGGATAAAATTGGTCTCAAAATGTGAAAATAAAGGGTTGGGAGGGAAAATACTTGAACGATGGAGTGGATTATAAATAGGGGTAGGGGATTGTTTAAAAATAATTTGTGAAAATTAATGTATTTTTGATTGATTTATATATTTATTTTATGTGATTTTACCCTAGCATTAGAGAAAAAAATAGATTGTATCCTCATAGATCAACATCACAATGAATGTGTGAAGAGATATCAATAGCTAGAGAAGAACATGAACTTGATAAGTGTGATTTATAGTTTTGTCTTAATGTTTTAGTGTATTTAAAGCTTATGAAATATGAAGAAAATGATTTTACAATTTCTACTTTGTTGGATTCAACATCGAAAGTAGAAAATTTGTTAAATATAATAACAAAATTGTTAAATGGAGGATCAAAATAGTTTGATGGTGAAGAGAATTTTTTAGGGGTTAATAATGAAAATGGGGTTGTGTATTTATTTTCTATAGTGTTGAATTCATTGACATCTGTGGAAAATTTGTACATTGTAGTGGTGAATTCATTGAAGGGTGTAGTGAGTCCATTGGATGTTGTGGTGAATTTGTTGAAGGGTGTGGTGGGTTTGTTAGATGTTATGGTGAATTAGTTGAAGGGTGTAATTTTTTTTTGGATATTATGGATAATTAATCCTTAGATATAGTGATTGGATCTAGTTAGATAATGGATGAGGTTAATTATTATCTAGGGTCAATTGACATGTATTGTTGGGTAATGAGAGATTTATGAGTGATTTGAATTATGAATGAAATGGTGATGTTCCTAATTACAATGGTATATGTAGATAATTTTAGGATTAACATGGTGCAAACATGCTTATGTGTAAGAGGTATTACCTATTTTGGCCACATATGAGTAGAGATCAAGGGCATTGACATGGATTGTTATATTCATAAAGTATGAGTTTGGGGTACTAGAGGAAATGAGATTATCATACATTATTGATATGCCAGAGATATAGGTAGATACAACATTATTGATAGCTTTGGTAAAGAGATGACATAACAAGACCAGTACATTTCACCTTATAATCAGTGAGATGACTATTACTTTAGAGGATGTATGGAAGATATTGAGGATCTTGATATAGGAGAGACAAGTTTATTGGGATCAAAGTGCACAAATAATTACTCTATATATGCTATTTTGAGAAGAGTTGATCTCGATCATTAGAGGAGGAGTTGATATAGACTATTGTATGGATTTAGAAACATATGATTTGACTATGGTACTCTTGTATGTTATCAGTGTAATTATGTAGCTTGATAATAGTGGGATTCTATTCCCTATTTGATTCTTGGATGTGATTGGTGACATGATGTATATGGGTGAGTGATTTTCAAGTAGTTCTTATGTGTTAGTGCTTTTGTATAGAGATTTGCATCATGCAGTATATGCAGAGGGGAAAGATATCTTGTCTTGTCATTAATATAGGTATAGGCATGGGAGCACATTGCAATGGATTATCTTGTAGATCACATGAGTGTTAGATCAGAGGAGGATCCAATTGTGTATAAATGGTATGTGATCACAGGTGTATAAAGAGTACATTTGGGAGATTTGGACTGGTCTAGGAGAGTGATAGATGAGCTTAGGGATGAAAAGATCACATGGAGACCTTATAGGGAGATTGATTTTCATTTGGCATAGGATGGCATTTATATGGACTATATAATGTCATATTGTTATAATATCTATATTAATGAGTATTTGATTGAGTGATACAATTTAAATAGGGTTTTATGATAGTTTGGTATTAGACATCATATTTTAGGGGGACCACATGTGTTTGTAAGATATGTGAGAGAGATATAAATGGGTTAGAGGTATTGAACCAAGGATATTAGATCATATTTGGACACATGTAGATAATTACATTAAAATAGAGGAGGGATGTGGATGATGTATGGATTGTAGATGGTATGATGATTTGATGGATAAATAGTGGCTTAAAAGATTGATTAAGCCATATGATCCATTGAGGACATGGAAACAAAGATTGGTGGAGAGTTTGGAAAGGCATATATGAGGGACAAGAATTAGTTATAGGATCATGATATTTGTTACAACATAGTGGGGAGATAGGTAGAGACAAGTTGTGACCCTGGTAGGTGATAGATAGAGGATACCTAAGAGAGTTGATACATATATAAAGGATGTGGAGATGGGAATATATATTGGAAAATAGGAGACTAGAGAGGATGAGGGAGATGACATAGTTATGAGACCCATAAAAAATGATCCAATATGAGGAGGGGAGAAACTTTTAGTGGTTATTGACAGTGATGTGGAAGGAGATGGAGGTGATACAAAGATGAGTCTTCTACCAAAAATGAATATAAAGGGAGAAGATGTAGTAGGACCATTAGTGATAATGAGGTCAATGGAGGACTAGGTACTTATTGATATGCTACATTAGGAGATTAGGTCATGTGACATTGAGATAACATGATTATATGGGGATAAATCTAATATGGATATCTAGTTAGGGATGAGATCAACATAGATCATAAAACTATAGGGAGAGGTCAATAAATTATTGGTAGAGGTTGATAGACTAGAAATAGAGGGGTATGGTAGTATGGATGGGTACATACATAATATTTATCTAAATAGAATCTTGATGATATATGTTTAATTTAGAGATGCATGAGAGAGACACTATGCATATTGAGTTAGTAGAGGATAGAGGGTTATTTATAGATCCTAAATAGTTTGGTGCCTTATACAAGGTCATGAGAGATATGGATAAGGTGAAATATTATAATAATTTGTATGAGGGTTAAGTACCATTGACACAAAAATCACATTCTTTTAGATATTACTCAATGAGTATCTTAACATCAAGGAGATCAGTTCATTTAGTAGAGTCTAAAAGATTTGTTAAATATGCATCACAGTGTGTCATGGGTCATCTTAGAGTACACCATGGTGATATGAGCCAATTATAGCTATATATTCCACATATAAGGGTTAAGGAGAGACATTAGATGATGCATATGATGTATTTATGTATACATATTTTTGATATGTATCATTGTATTGATGTACTATCACACATTTGATCTTTTTATATATACATGATTCATTTTTGGCTTTTGACTTGTGTTATGGATATTTTTTGACATTATGGATGTATTTTAATGTTATAGTCATGGTATATGGTTATATGGATATATATGACTTTGTATATAAATTATTCTTCCTACTTTTGATATGTTATCACACATGTTAATCCTCTTAACTTTTATTATTGTAAAAAAAGGAAATGGAAAAATGTATGTATGCATGGTTAGATAACTATTTTTTATGATTGTATTTGATTTGGATGTCAAAAAATAATTCAAATATTAATAGATGAGTAATATTGATCAACCTTTGTTTAAAATATCATAAAACAATATACACCAAAGATATGAAATAACCATGATGACTATTATGTTGTATGCATAAAGACTAAAAGATTGATTTGTGCAAGACTTAGTGCATCATGATATGGAAGATCATAATCAAACCATTTTTAATAAACATAATGATATTGAATCAAAAAACAACAATAAATTAAATAAAATTGCTGTAATAAGATAAACCATGTAAAAGATTACAAACCAAAGAAGTTAACACACACTAAAATAAAAGTGTACACAAAAAATAAGTAAATGTTTAAGCAATGAAAATTAAATAAAGGATGGAACACACAAAAATAATCAAATTAAAAACAAAAAATTCGTAAGCAAAAAAATAAAATGACACTTAAACTAAGTAAATGACTTTGTGAACATCCTAGGCTAGGGTTAAACCATTGGTAGTAAATATCCATGACAATGTTGAATGATCAATAAGGAAGTCCTTAGATAACTATATGGTTTTATATGGTGATGTTAAAAAGTGAAATAATTCTTGAGATGATGGGATTATGGTTTTTGGAGGTGACAATGATGGTGGTTGAGATCCCTAGATACCCCATGTCTTTAAGTGTTACCTAAATAATCCACCTTGGACAAAGTCTAGATGGGGATATCAGGCCAGATATAGTTATCCCAATATGGGAATGGATGAAAAATTGATGATGTAATGTAAATTTTAGATGAGTAGATGAGTTATTTCCCTCCCAGGAATATGAGTGAGTGAATGATGATGATGTTGTGTGAAATATATATACATGACAGATTTGAATAGATGAAATGTCATGTGTTTGGATGTATAAATAAATGTGTGTTGATATATGGAAGTTATTATAATGGTCACATACAAGATATACCTATAAGAATGTGAAAGGACATGGATACACAAGTGTAAGGTCCAAACCCTAAGCTAACATATCATGAGTGTATGGTGGAATAAGTGACTAGATGGAAACATACAAGTGACAAATGCAATGGGATTCCCAAAAGTAACTAGGATATATATAAATAATGGATTACACATGGAACCATAAACTAGTTTTCACCATGGTATTTGCCCAAAGTGCCTGTAAACTAGTTTTCACTTTTCGACATACTATTTTTCTCTTTATTTCTTGATTTTATTTTTATTTTTTAATACTTAGGATATATACAAAATTACTAGAATGATGTAGGCATATAATATTTTAAGTGTATTATGTTCACGGGTTCACAAAAATGCTCCATATTTTTTATCCAACTTATAAGCTCCAAATCCATATTTAACAATAATAATGTATGGGCCTAACAAATTTGGTTTAATTTTTCATATCTTCTCATGTTCTACATTGGTATTCCATTGGTTTTATTTGAGAAAAAGATATCTAATTTTAAATAAACTATATTTTATCCTCTTATTATAGCTATGTTGAAGGTGATTTTGGTAGAATTGTAGGTGGTTTAAGGCATGAAGGCATTTCTCATCAAGAATGTTGAGTTTGCTTAGGCATGAAATGTAGTAAGATTCATCATAAATAATATTTTGTAAATATATATGTAAATATGGAATATCAAATTCAATAAGTAATATGGACTCATTTATATAGATAAGGAAATATGGGGTTGCCCTCGTGGGTCTGTGGATGCTAATATGATATGCCCATAAGTGAAGATAAAGTTGTGTATGCAGTCATGACCAACTATGTTTACAACTTGTTTAACTATTTTGAGGATGTTTTTATTTGTTGCATCTATTTTTCCATTACCTTATGTGTAGTAAGGAGTGGACCTCTTGTGTTTGATATGGTAAGTATTGAAAAGGGCCTTGACATCTTTGTTCTTGAATGATTTTCCATTATCAAAGATGATAGAGGATGAGATTCCAAAATGGTAGATAATATGGTTTAATATAAACTTAGAAATCTATTTTCTAGTGACATACATTAAGGTCATTCCTTAAACTCATTTAGTAAAATATTATATGGTGGTAATAATATATTTGTGTCCATCTAAAGAATTGGGATTAATTTTACCAATGAAGTGTAACCCCATATGTAAAATGGCCAAGGTGTTGTAATGGGTTGCAAATATTGTGAAGGACTATGCACAATATCAATATGATTTTGGAAAGTCAAAAATTTATTAACATAATAAAAATAATCATAGTATATTTAAGGCTAATAATAACCCAAATGTAAGAGTTTATTAGTGAGGACTATACCACTAGAATGAGCACCACAAATTCCCTCATAAAATTCTCTGATAGTTAAGGTGGACTCTTCATAATTTAAGAACCATAATAGGGTTCCATCATAAATTATTTGGTATAGGGTTTAACCAAGGATATTATAATGGGATGCTTGTTGGATAAAATATTTATGTTAGGAGTTAAATTGGATGGAATGTTGTTATTATGGAGGCATTCATAAATGTAAATGTACCAAAGAAAAGTGCGACCATCCACCTCATACACCATCTAAAAATATGGTGTATCATAAGTTCGTATCATCAAATACTCTACAAGTATTTTTGTATTCTTATTTTTGATATCAAGTAATGAACTAATAGTTTATTTGACATCAAATACTCTATTATTAACCCTTGACACTTATTCAAATTTTATATATGTAAATCACAACTTGAGTCTATCCACCATCCTCTTGTATGGGATTATTTTGTAATAAAGAGATTTAAATTCATGAGTGACTTGATTTATGATTAGTTTTGAATCACCAAAGAAAATAATATTTTGGATACCCCATTGTAATTGAAGTTTAAGACTAGATATGAGGGATTCATATTATACTATGTTCTTTGTATAACAAAATTCAATCTAGAAGGATTTAGGAATATAGTCCCCATATGGTGTAACTAGTAAGATACTTGTGCCTAAACCATGATTAGTAACAAATCCATTAAAATATAATTTCTATACTAGGGATTCATCAATTGACATAATTGCTTCATCTAGGAAATCTATGATGAGAGGTGTGTGATCTTCTAGAGGAGCTTATAATAGTACATATCCCTTGATTGTTTTTGATTTACATACTCAAGATCAAACTCACTATGAATCATGACCCATTTATCCATTTTAACTATAAAACTTATTTTCAATAATATAAATTTAAGAGGCTCAATTTTGGAAATGATTTTTGTTTGATGATTGAGCATGTAGTGGCAAAGTTTTTGGGAAGAAAAAAAATTGTGAGACATTATTTATCCATGGGAGATTAATTAAGATCATATGAATCCAAAGTTATTCTCATGTAATAAACCACTAATTTTGTTCCACTATCACCATGATGTGCCAATAATTTCCCCAATGCATACTTTGTAAAAAATATATATACAAGGGAAAATTGTTTACATTAAGTGGCATTAAAAATGGTGGATTGGAAAGATATTGTTTAATATTTTCAAATGTCCTATTAAAATATTCATTCAAAGTGAACAAAGTGTATTTCTTAAGAAATAATGTGAATGGATGATAAATGTTTTCAAAATATGATATGAACCATCAAAATGCATGAATTTTACCTTATAAACTATGGATTTGATTGAGATTTTTATGTGGAGGAATATTCATGATAGTTAAAACTTTGGAAGGATCAACCTCTATTCCATGGTTTGAAACTATTAATCACAAAAAAAATTTGGATGTCACCCCCAAAACACCATTATTTAGATTCAAATGGATCTTGTACAATCTCATTGTATAAAAAATAGGTGGAGTATCTCAGGATGCTTTGATCTAGATTTAGATTTGATGTAGAAGCATCAACCCACCATTGTATATTTTATAAATAAAGCCTATAAAAAGTCAAATGCATCTTGATCATAAATGGAAAATTCATTGTAAAGATCTTAATGAGGGATATGGTAATATGTAATGGATATGTAACAATAGAGAAGGATCCTAAAGCTTGTGAACATGATAGTAAACTATATCTCAATAATCCCTAAAAGGAATACATTAGAAAAAGAAGATACACAAATTTGACAAAGTGTGGGTAGTTGAGAAGACTTAGGAGATTATTTCAACAACCCCTAAAATTGGTAAAGTTGTTCCCATCATAAAGGAGTTCGACACATAGATTAGGAGTGATAAGCCACTATAAAGTGAGGTTAAGAATATTATTTGGAGTATGAGAGAAACAACCAAGAACATCTTGGTGGAAGTATTCTTAAGTTTTTAGCCTCAAATATGATAGTTATAAATAAATTATTTCATTTGTATATAACAAAATGTTTATTTCATATGTAGATTAGTTGTTTCAGATTTAATAAAAGAAGATAATTTTTTTTAAAAGTAAAAAGAGTCAATGTATTCCTCTTGTTATGTTTATGAGAATAAGATGTTGATGTGCATTAATAGACATGACTATTAGAGAAATTGTAGACATCTATGAGTAAGGAGATCCTGGTACAAGGGTTATATGAGAGGAATGGGATTTTGATAGAGATGTGAATGCATGTCAAAGAATTTAATGAAGATAGAAATGAAAATGTAAGATATGGAAAATTTATACCGAATCCATGCATGAAGTGAAATATTCTCATATGTGAATTCTCGGGTGGACATAGATATATTTGTCAAGATAAAATTCATGATAGTCATGAATGGATTTATTGTTGTACAATTTTGATCAGTGTCTATAGCACATGATTCTTAGTATTTGTGGGAATTACCTTAAATTGATATTGTTTTCAATAAAGTCAATTACAATTAGTCCTCCTCATGTATTCTTTAATTTTAGAATTTCACAATTAGTTTTGGTGAATATTGTTTATGGTGATAATTGATTTAGATCATGCTAGGGTTGAATTATTTGGGTAGTCAAATTTGTCTTGATGATCATATATAGTCTGTTGAACGTGTGTATTTGTAATTATGTCAATGAGACCTTGAAATTATAAAAATTGGAGGAGGTATTTAGGTCTTATTTCAGGTAGTGATTTATTGATAGAATACTTCAATGAATTATTTTTTAAGTCATGAAAATGTAATGAAATTAGAGGTATGGATTTTTTTTAATAATGTAAAGATAATATTCAAATCATCAATTATGCCATTAAATATAATAGCTTGACAAAATGTTGTTTTGAAGAAGCATATCAACATTTTTATTTTAAATGAAACATTAAGAGTATGAGTTATTTTAAATATTGATAGAAGAACATATTTATGGAAATAACAATTTTTCTTACATATTGAAAACATAAAAATCCATACAAAAATGGTAAAATGGGTGGAAGAGGATTGGAGGAATTGAACAACTAATGAGTTGTTTATTTTTAACCCTATGAGATGATATGAAATTAGGAACATTCGATGATAAGATGTAGAGATGTATGTGATAGAGGATTTCAAATTCCATACTGCAAATGTGAGAGAAGGAACAAAGATAGAAAGAGAAAGGTAGAGATGGGAGTGTGTCCTTAATAATAGGTGGTTAAAATGGAATGATAGAATAAATGATATGGTTTGACACTTAAAATGTATTTTAATACACCTTAATTATTCATTCACTATGATCAATGATTGAGAATAAGATTTGATGTATAAATGTCCTTATACTTCATAAATGAACCTATGAATAATATTTAATTTAATATGAGGGTTTGGTCAAGTATTTTTAAGGTTATCAGAGTGGTCTCAAGGTTTAGTAGTGTCAAAGGAAGAAGACATAAAAAGCCTCTTAGTTCACAGACCTGCAAATGAGTATTAAAAAATCTAGAATTATTGTATTTCTTACATATATATAGAATAAATGGGATAAGGCAGACTTGAGAGAGAATAGAATAAATGAAATACGATAAGGACTTTGATATGTTAGACTCATAGATGTCAATGAAATATTTGTAATTTTTTATCAAGATTTAGCAAGAATTTCATCAACATAATCTTCCATGATGTCATGAAGCATATAATGAAATTTAATTATCTTTGATCTCGACTATGTGGTTCTAACATTATTAATACTAAAGAGAATTACTTGATGGAAAATTTTTACTTAAGGTGTTGTAAATGTTGTCTTTTGTTGGTCTTTGGAAGCTATTTTGATTTGGTTATAACTTGAAAATTGTCCATTAAATAAAACATATCATGATTAGTGGTAGAATCCACAATCATATATATGTTTAGCAATGGGAAGTCATATTTGGGGCATGCCTTGTTTATATACCTAATATATGTACATACCTTGATTTTAGCTAGTTTATTTGATATTTGCATAATTAGATATCCAATCTAAGTAATCTATGGGGCTAATTAAGTCAACCTCTAATTTATTTTTTACTTCCTCATTCACTAAGAGAGAAATGTAGGGATGAATTTTTATGACTTTATACTTTATATGTTTTGAATCTACATGAACCACAAGATGGTTCACAACAAGAAAAAGATCAAGCCCTGGCATGTTTGCATAATGATATGCAAACACATTAGATAATTATTTAAGAAAAAGGCAAAAGTTTCCTATTATTATTGAGTTAATTATGAATCAATCTTGACTATATTTGAATTTTCCTCTATCCCAATGTTAAATGCTATGGTGTCTTTAACTAAGAGATTCAATTCTTATTGATATTTTATGGGTGGTGGAGGAAGGTTAAGTTCCTCTTTAGGGTATTTTTCTTATGATATTATTGTATTACTAATTTGATGATGTGATAATAGTTCCCAAAAATATGCAAAATCATCTAACTAGATCAAAAAATCCTTTTTATGATCACTTGTCATAAGATCATCTCTTGTTCTAAAGAATTCAGATATTGCTTCATCATTTTGAAAGTGATCCAACATATGTTTTAATGGTTAGTGATAGTAGATTAGGTTTGGATATGTTAGGTAAAGTTATAATATATCAGTTTTATGGAATAATTTGATCATGTTTATATCTTCCAATCATCTATAGATGAAACCAATTTTAGTGTTCAAAGAGCTTGCCTCAAACTCAATAAAAGAGTCACTTTGGAAAAGTGTTATTCTTACATTAAGTGGGTTAAAATTCTATACCATGAAAATATTCATGTAATTGAAGTGTGATAAGTTATATTAGTCCTTTTTCATGAAAGCCAAGGCCCTTTCCTTTATAATTCATTATATTACACATGATGGATTAGGCCATATGATATTGGTTTTTAAGGAAGCATGTTGCTAGTTTGATAGAATAAATCTAGGAGGAATTTGAATTTTCAATTTTCTCATTAGAAACAAGGTCACCTTATACAAATGATTTTTTTCAAAGTTATGAACAATTGAATGTAATTTTGGATCAGGGGCATGCCATGAATTTTTGGATATGTAAATTTTACCTAAGTAATTAGCATCTTGTATTTCATACTCACCAATGCCTTTTAAAAAAAAATTAAATTAGGATGGAGGAGATGGTGTGGTTTTTGATGTGGAAGGCTGATTTGATGCTTGCATTGTAGATGGATTATCTATGGAAGTGGATGTGGATGGCATATTCAACCAAATAATAAGGGGAGGTATTTGAAATAATGTATTGCGATGGATGTAGTTGTTAAGATTTGGTGAGTCCTCAACTGTGTCTTCAATAATAGGGAAATAATTTGATTTTTAATAATGTCCTTCCAATAATTTGTAGTATTGGAAGGGTTGAGGGTCATTGAGTATGTTTACTTCCATGCCATCATGAGAATGTTTTAAACATTGGTGTAATGTGAAAGGGATATCATTCATAGAATGGATCTGTGGATGTCCAAAAATCAAATTGTAAGGTAAATCTAATTCAAGCACATGGACTAATGTCTCATAAATTACAAGACTCACCATCAAATGAATATAGATGGTACCCATAGACTCATGCTCATTATTTTCATATACTTTAATGGTGATAATATTTGACTCTAGTTTTATTGTACGATACCCTAAAATTTTAATTAATTTTAATGTACATAAGTTCAAATCCATACCATTGTCTATAAACACCCATTTTAATTTATGTCTAGAGATAATGGATTCCATATACAAATTTAGATTATGGATAGATCCCATAAGAGATACATAAGAATGATCTAATGTAATTTGATTATTAGTGGATAAATTTCCAACTAATGCTTGAAAATTTGATGGATTGATGTCTTGAGAGACTCTTGACTCTTATATGACTTTA
This sequence comes from Torreya grandis, assembly GCA_037957365.1. NCBI lineage: Eukaryota > Viridiplantae > Streptophyta > Pinopsida > Cupressales > Taxaceae > Torreya > Torreya grandis. Next base: position 3,250,297 of record JARHVA010000782.1, on the reverse strand, counting down.
TACAAGATATATCGATATATAAGGGAGGTCTTGAGAAGATATAAAATGGATATGTGAGATGAAATCTTATCAAGGTGGTATATGATATTATAATTACTCTCAACATTAAAATAGGAAGCAATATGGATGGTAATCTTGGTGTGCCTTGTAATAACATTGTAATATTGGGATTTTAAAGTAATCATATAAACATGATGGTTTGTATAATCAACATAATTGATTATAGAGTCAAAAGGTGATTGATTTGATTGACATTAATTGACTGAGATTGTTCTTTTTTTTCTTACCATGTCTTTTCTCATGTTTTGGAAATGGATCTTTATATATTCCTAACTTTTGGTTGTTAGATGAAGTGTATGTTTGAATTTTAATGGCTATGACCCCACAATCTATAAGATCTTGAAGATAATTTTTGATCGTCATACATTGATTAGCTGAATGTACCTTAGTTATAATGTAATAAAAATATTTGTCTTCACGATACCAATCAAGCTTAAGAACATTATATTCAAATGGTTTGGTGTTGGGCCAAATAGTCATGTTTACTTGGGATAAATTTCAAAAAATTGATTCATAAGTATCCCAATTGGGTGAACTTACGCTTATAGTTTTCTTATTTTTATTGACTACCAATTTTGTGATGTTATTTTTTTGGGTTTAGAATTTTCTTGAAATCAATTATACCATCACCCATCAAGCTAAATTTAGACTAGGTCAATGCTAGCTCAAGATAGATTATATTTTCCCTAGTTCAGAATATGGGATGAAAGACAAGAATGAGATGGAAGGTTATGATTGGGCTTATGAAGGATGAGGGACATGGAGATGTATGCAAATAAGAAAATAGGCATAAGACAAGACATCTTAGGATATTTTTGTATTTTTTCATATTTTATATTTTTAGGGTTTTTAGCATATTTAAATTTTTGGGTATTTTTTTAATATGTATGTACACTACACAAAGGGGGTTGTTAGAAAAGGGAATATCGGGCCTAGCAACCAAGATAAAGATGAAAGGAATATTATATGGTATGATGGTGATGAATATAAGGGGATGAAGACCAAATAAGGATGGACTAAAGATCACCAATGACCACATCATGAAAGAATCAGACATTTAGTTGCTTGAGTGTTTAGTGGAGGATATGCCAAGATTATTCCAAAAAAAATTCAAGACAACTTCCACATCCTTAAAAAGGTCAAGACTATAATAAAGGATTGACATGATAGGATGTAGAATATGATGGTAGATGGTGGGTAGGAATAATGAATAGAGGGATATGACATGGATGGATTTTCCCCCACCATAAGACTAATTTTCACCAATGGATGAATGATTTTTTAATTTTTAATTTTTGGCATCTCAATTTATTAGAGGTAGGCAAGATGTAGGATTGTAAATGCTTTCTTTCTCTTTCAAATGACATCCATTTTAGAGATGTGTGATGTTAAGCCCATGTGATTGATGCTAGATTCATTGATGCCTATGTGACCTTTATTGATTATTAATTTAAAGTCCTCTAAATTCTTAACCAAGTGTATTTTTAACCCCTATGAGAGATGATGTTGCCTATGGATTTGAGGTATGGAATGGATGGGTTTAGGGTATGAATTTGATGGTGGGGTAAAGGATGTGAATGAGTGATATGGTTATGATGGACAATATAATAGAAAGGGGAGTAAAAGTGGGGTTAAACAATTTCATACACCATTAGATATGGTAGAGGGGATATTTTTTGCTGGTGTCATGAGATTCAGAGATCCTAGACCTTATGACTTTCTTGATTTTTGATCCAAACATTAATAGGATTATCAACATATTTTTATGACTTTTTAAATATGTTTGACTCGTTAATATTTGACTTAGATTTTAATTGGCCCCTAGTGCCTAATTTTGGGCTTCAATAGAGGAAAGTGATCTTTGGATTGATAGATGATGATGAATTTGAATTTGAACATCCCATATAAATTTAAGGATATCTATGATAAGGGATAAATTTTTTTGACTTGGCTGATTACAAGATTCTTCTTGAATTTGATTGATTATTTTTGGATCATATCTTACTGAGTTATTTGAATGGATTAATTGATCATTGGCTTGGATCCTTATGGGTTTAGCATGTAATATTTCATTTTGTGGGGATGTTGTGTTCTTATTTGTCCCATTTGAGTAATGGGATGGATGGTTTGGGAACATGAGGGGGATGATTTAAGAAATGTATTGTAATGGGTGCATTAAGGGGATAATGGGCATCATAGTCCCCATAAGAGCTACTAGGAGAGCTAACCTTGATGTTAGAAAAAGTGACCTCAATAATCTAAAAAGGATCACTAAGAATATTCATATAAGTAGCTTCTAAAGCTAATTAATATCTATCTTGATGATCTTCAATGGATAAAACATCTAATAATTTAGGTATGATTTCATCATCTTGATACAAATCAATAATCATGCCTTATAATTTTTCAACATTAAAATTAGTGACATCCTTAAAGAGATAGGTGTCAGTATGACTTTCATTATCTAAAAATGATGATGCTTCTAACATGGATCTTGATTCATATGTCGATGTTGAACATGATCTTAACCATTGTAATGCTAACTCTAATATGCATGTTGATGAGGTGATGTCACCAATAAATGATTTTATAGTGGCCATAAAGAGGGAATTTTGGATAGCATCATTGTCCAAAAGTATCTCCTTCACCTTGGGTTTGTAAATGAGTACTTTAGGCTTGAGGGATTTGTGAAGATGGGAGATGTAATGTGAATAGGACACAGGGATGATTCGATCAAAGATGGTTGTGGGATGGATAAGATTAGAGTTATGACCTTCATTAAGGATTAAGGAATCTTGATCATAATTGGGAAACACTTCTTGGAATACCCATTTTTACACACTCCTCAGTGTGGACACATTAGATTCACCCTCAATTTGAATGTCACCATTATAAATTAATTTTTGGATATAATCTATAAAATGGAGACATACATTAATAGAATTCCTGGAGACTTATCTAGTGTTATATGTGTAAGTGTTATATTTAGGAGTGGGAGCACATGATAATAATGTCATAATATTGGGAGATGATGAGGTTGAAAAGCTGAGCTTCCTTTGCTATTAGTATAGGAGGTTTGTGAGGGATTATGATTGGTAAATATAGAGTATGACTATGGATGAGTATGAACTAGGGGTAAGGTTAGATTAATAGGTTCAAGACCTTTGAGAAGTTGGGAACCCATCCTAAAGAGCCACAAGAGGAATACATCCTTGTTTATAACAATATAGTTATTAAACAAGGTAGTCATTAGGTTAGGAAGGTCACGACTAGGATTAGGACTAGTAGATGGTGGATTGAAATTAGATGGGGATGAAGGTTTATGAGGGAATTTACTGGTAACTAACTTTAGGCTTAGAGGTTCAAAATTATTGGGAAGGTAGGCACCCATCTCTAATAGTCTTAAAAGCCATTCATCCTTGTTGGCCAAGATATACTCATTAAATAGGGTGACCTTATAACTTGTATATTGAGGGATGTGAGGACTATGGTTATGGTGAATGGTTTATGGGGTTTATCATGGTGGGTTAGTATGTGGGGATTATTGATGATGAAGGGCATGAGACATTGGTTTAGGCTTGATGGGATCAAGGTCAGAGGATAGGTGAGCACCCATTACTAGGGCTCATAAAAGGATCTCATCCTTGTTGGCAAATAGATATTATAACGCAAGAATTGGGTTCAAGTTCATGTGGGTATATGAAAAAATGGGTGATAGATGAAAGATAGATTGTAGATAGGATAAAAATATGGTATTTTGACAAAGTAAGTTTGAATGATTAAGAGAGTAGGATAGGTGATGATGAGGATGAGATAGACTAAAAATACTAGGATTAGATTTTAAACTTATAGTATGATAGGTGCTAACAATCTACCAATAATGCCTATTTTTTAAGAGAGAAAAAGGATTAGGGATTTAACTAGTGCCTAAATTTAAACTAGTAATATGATGATTAGATAAGTGCCAATTATGAATATTTAAGATGACTAGATTTAGAGATAATTGGGTTGATGATGATTATATTAATAATGATTGGATGCTAGATTGACACAGATAAAGTGATAGGTTGTTAACATAGTATTGACTTAGTATGAAATCTAACTAAGATGATGGTTGATAAACTAAACAATGGTAGACTAGAGTGATAGGATAATATGTAAGGATGAAAAAAGGAGTAGCTCAAGTATTAGACTAATTTTATAAAGGTGGGATGGATATAAGATTATGTGATGAAGGATAGATGGGATTAAGGGTGGTGATGTAATAATCTAGGGTATAGTTTGGATAAGTGTGTGACCTAAAATCCAACTAGATCTATTTTGGGATTAAAAGGTAAGACTAGGGTTTGCCTAGATGGATTAAGACTAGATGAGATAGAAGGGGGTTGACAAGATAAGGATGTATAAGATAGGAGGATGCCAATACAAAATAAGATTTGTATATACACAAGATGGGATGATATAAAATATTATGATGAAGTTTGATGAATGTATGAGATGATTAATAATTTATAATATAAAGATAATGATATATAATATGATGATATATAATGCCTATATATTCATGTATAGGTTAGGGTTAAAGGCTAGATTAGCTCATAAATAAAACTTGTCTAGTATGACACACACCCAAGAAAACATACCCTAATATTAGTAAATTGATTGGGAGTGTAATTTGATGATTGCACTGTTTAATGGCTTTGAAAGTAAGGATGTAAGCTAGTGACCCATTAAAAAAGATCTTGAACCCTATCAACCCCATCTGCACATGATAGTCACTTGGGAGTTGATAGTGACTCTAGTAGTAAGTTACCTATTATGGTTGATGGTCTTATACTAAGTTTCATAGGCTCTCTAGGGGAGTCCATGATATATGTTAGGTAAATTAGGGCTCAAGTCCATGTAGGGTGGTGTCTAATGTTTGGTTCATATAATTAAATATTTCCCTCCATATAAGACTTGTATAGGGTTAAATACTTAGCCTAATGATACTTGTCACTGATATTTATACTTTTCTAAAATAGGGAGTATGGATTAGTGTGTGTTGGTGAAATTCATGGTCACTATCCCCTAAACTATGGAAAGTGTGTGGGTATGAATTATACATGAAATTGACCTTAAAAAAGAAATATTAGAGGATTTATTTTTGTTTTTTGATCCTCCAAGACTCATTATTAGGACATAGGGAGGAGAGCATAAACTATTGTAGCCCTCAAGTGACACACAAGCAAACAAAAAATATTTATTAATTGATTTAATTAAGTGTGATATATATATATATATCAAGATATATGCAAGATGATTTTAAAATGCCAAAATATCTTTGATAAGTGACCTACAAAGTAAGCAATTAGGAGTTTCAATTGGTAATCTTGAGGGGCAACCTACAAAACAAGATGTTAGTCAAAAGATATTACCTTCAAGAGAAGATGTTAGGAAGTAAAAATTGATATTATATTCACCCATACAATTAAAAAAATGTTAGTTTAATAAGCCTAAAAAAACACACTAAAAAATCACAATTTCGCTTTATAACTTCTTTGTATAAGGGGCTATGATGTGAGGTTCTATGGGTGATATCCCCCAACAAGGTCAAGGGAAAGCATCTATTATAGGATTAAGGGGTATCACCCCTTATAGGGTCAATGGAAAGTGTTCCTTGTGGGATTCAGGGGAAACATTAACTACTTTATTGATTAAAACTTGCAAAACCCTTGGAATGACTTAAAATTAACTAAAAATGATCTTAAAAATGCAATCAAGAAAGGAAAATTTGAAGGAAAAAAATGAATGAAAAATTGTTACTCGATTGATCAAAACCACAAATACACAATCAATTATATGTAGAATCACTTCCATAGAAGTAATACCACAATTGATAGGTCAAAACCACAACTTAGGATATGCATTTTTGTATATATTTAGGCTAATAGTGGCCATGTAGTTAGGCAAAATTGCCTATGGCCAGTGCAATATCATAGGTCAAAATCAATACCATAACTTGTGATATGTAGTTTTGTAAGTAATCAACTAATTGTGAAAACATGATTAATCAAAACCTCTTATGGTTAGTGAAATAATGTAACTTGAACTCAATACCATAGATTTTGAGATGTGGTTTTCGTATTTATAAAAAAGATAATAATTTCTAAGGTATAAAAATAATAACATCTAAGATAGAATAAAGATTTCTACAGAATGACCAATAGATTTATAGAATGATAAAATATCTATAGGAAGCCAAAAAAATGAAATATTCATAGAACAAGTCTAGTGAATGTATTGATGAATGTTTTAATTCAAAACTGACTATGGAAGTTTAATATCGACTTTCAAAATAAATAAAATATTTCATGAAATGTGGTATTGTAGAATTTATAACTATGATAATTTATATAGAGTAGTTAGATACTAAGATTAATTATCAATAGAAAAACCCTATATAGATTTAAGTTTTTATAACTAAGATCATAAAATAGACTAAAAATAACTATTATCTATCTCTCTACAAAATAGACTCTAAAACTTACAAAACAACACTTTAAATTCAAAATCACCTATGTAAATAGTCAATATTTCATAAATTATACAAAAATGGGATTCAAAGGATGATAAAATAATTATAAATACAAAAACCCTATATATATTTAAGTGTTTATAACTAAGATCATAAAATAGATTGAAAATAACTATTATTTATCTCTCTATAAAACAGACTCTAGAACTTACAAAACAACACTTTAAATTCAAAATCACCTATGTAAATAGTAATTATTTCCTAAATTATATAAAAATGGGATTTAAAAGATGATTAACTTGTTTGAGTAGAGTCCCCTTTTCCTATAAGTAGACAACAATCCTACAAGAGTAACACGATTGTCAGATAGTAAAATCACAAGACTAGGTTAGTGATTTTTATGTCTACATCAAAACCCCATGTCTTGGGTAAAAAACCACATTTAGGAATCAAAATGAAATATTTAAAGATGAGGCTTTTCATAAAGACTAAAAATTACCAAAAAAGGTTATATGGTTAGTGATTAAGGTTGTCAGTTAGTCAAAACCACATCTAGGGTGTGCAAAATTACCTCTAAAAAAATTACAAGTTGTAGATCAATACAACCTTTCACTTGAAAGATGAGATTTTTGAAATTTTGAGCCACAATTCACTTTAATCTGACCTAAAACCTTAAACAAACACACTCAAAGCACAAAATGTCAGCTTAAGAAAAGGGCTCCCACTATGGTCACCAAATGTAATATGGAAATTTTGAGCACATGAGATTTTGATATATAATTTAACAAAAATACCCAAAATATCAATATTGTTCATAATTTAGAGCCATTAGATTATAATGTAAGAAAAATAGACATTAAAACCAACATCATAACCTAAATCTAAATTTTCTAAATAAGATGCAAAATAATAGAAAGACTACTTGATTATGAATTATGGATTGCTTACCAAAGACTTATATTTTTAGCATGATGGCATGATTTTGGCTTAATCAATGGCATGGATGATAACATGGACTAATTAACAATATTAACATGGATATTGTATGGATTTGATAGTTATTATGGTCATGGAGGATGGGTTGGTTTAAATAGGCCATGGAGGGAAGATCAATGGTCAATATTCAAAGTTGGGATGAAGAGGATCAATGGTAAAGGATTATCCAAGTAATTAAAAATTCCTTGGAAGCCTCTATTCTAGAGGATTCTAGAGAAGAAGGGATAAGATAGAGAGGATTCTAGAATTAGATAATTCTAGAATCCATTAAGGAGGATAAATAAGATTAGTAGGTGATTAGGGACTAAGGATGTAAGAAATCCTAGGAATATGCTAGGGTAGGTGGGATTGGTATTTAAAATTCTAATGTAATGGATAAGTGAGATTAATTAGTGGTAAGACATGACTATAATAATTAATAGGTTGGTGGGGACACTATAAGGTTAGTGGATGAATAATAATGAAGGTGGATGTTAGATAAATGAATATAAGGGGTGATATTAGGATGGAATTAGAAGAGATAAATGAGATAAGTAGAATTAGTGTCGACTAATAGTAATATTATTGATGATAAATTAAGTAAGAAAATTTAAATATATATAGGTTGTATTTATGGAATAAGCTTCATTTGTAGCATAGGTTGAGTAGATGGTGTTCACACCATTTGAACATAACGTGACTCATTTACTCCATTACCAATAATTTTCTTGTTGTGGTTGTATGGTTTGGGGTTTTCATAGTTATTAGCTTGATCTGGTGTAGATTATTGCACTTATATTGGGCTAGGGTTTCTACTTGGGACTGCATTTTAGTTTAGGATCTGATTTTAGTTTGAAGAAGATAAATTGATAATCCATTTTTTAATAAGGGCCTTTTTGATCTATATGCCTTTCTAAATGATCTCCTTGAATGTGTGTGAACACTAAATCTCTAATTGGTAAGATATTTTGATGTGCAAACTTTTGGTAAATATAGCAAATAATTATTTATCTGGTAGGTTGTGGGTGAAAAGACTAGAAAGCACTCTCCATCTCTGTAAGTAGCTCACAAATCTCTCACCAAATGTTTTCTTGGCTTGACTCAAATCTACTACTTACATATCATGTTTGATATTGTAGGAAAAATGTTGCATAAACTTATCTAAGAGATCATCAAAGTCAAACATAAAATTTTATGGCAACTTGAGAAACTATTCCAAAGCCTATCTAGATAGACTTTGAGGAAAGATAAGGAGTAGGTTGATGTCATAATAGGCCATTGGCTGGAAAGGGAAAAAGAGCTCTATTATATTCCCCTTATGATCTCATTTGCCCTTGTGTTTGTAAAATTGTAGTGGTTCATAACCTAGATTAAATGGTATCTAAATATTCTCCATGTTAAATGGGTATGAACACATGTCATCCAATTTAAATTTCTTGGTCTACTTTTTTGTTTGAATGTCTACAATCACATCCTTCATCTATTTTAGTTCCTGGGCCAAGAAACTTGATGGTACATTTGATTATGGTTGTGTCTAGGTAGTTAAAAGTGGATTACCTTGAATAGGGTACAATGGAGGTATGGAGTACCATGAAATGTTGGTTTGACAGACCAATCAAATAAGAATATGAATCCACACATTAGGATTAGGTTGTTGATATTACATACATTGTTGGTATATATTTTAATTTAGATTTATAATAAGGCCTTAGGTCTGAGGGAATTAGGCTTGTAATGGAAGGATATGGCTTTATGGAATATACTGTGCCTACTGAGGTTGAGTAGGGACTTGATGTCGACTAGTCAAACTTAGTTGAATAAAGGGAACTTACTATTGAAAAAGACACTATCTTTGAATATGTGGCACTTGATGAGTAAAATTTAATGGTTGCCTAATAGGTATTTTTTAGATGTTAGCACCTATTTATTAAATAAACACCTATTGTAAAATAAATGCTTGTTGAGTGTTTGGTATTTGACATTGACCAATAGAAATATGTTGTTGATTAGACAACATCTATGATTGTAGAGGTGCATTGGTTTGTGACTATTGAGGTACATTTATTACTACTTGTTGAGGTGGAGAATTTGTTACCCCTATTGAGGTAACACAATGTTCTATCTTTTTTGTGGTTATAAATTGGTCTGTGCTTATGGACATGTAATATTAGCCTTCACATATTGAGGTGGGATAACATTTGTCACTTTTTAAGGTAAAACATTGGTTGACACTTGATTACTTATCCCCTATTGTTACGTGCTTAAAGAAGTAGCTAGTTGAGGATTAGGAGTAACTTATTGTGGTTGAGAACTAGGAATTACTACCCCCTATTATTTCAAACCACTCATGATATTGTAAGGAGGCACTTGTTATTAAGTGTTATTTAGTGGTGAATTTACCTCACCTTATCCTAAATTAGAAGACACTTTCATGTTATCCATTGTATTTAGCACATGATCTTAAGTAGAGGCCATAACTACTTCCTAAATGAATGGGCAATTTAACATCAACTACCAAATTACTTTGGGAAAATGGGTCCACACCTAGATTAGCATGACCTATCAAATCAATTGTTACTTCTATTAAAGGAGTTAGTTTTATAAGTGAAGTATTAGAGAAGGCCATGTCATTGAAAGTGCATGTTATATTAAGGTAAGTTTTATATGATTGTTTCATTTGCATGAATTGGTCCTCTATGGAGCCTTTTCCTTTCAAAATCATATTCAAATCTTGGTATGAAACTGGCATGAGCACTTGAGGGTAACTAGTATAGGCATGTTCAATAGTTTCGGTATAAGGTACATTTCTAGTCACTCTTACTAGATTAGGTAGGTCTTCATGAGGAAATTCTTCTACAAACTTGATGCCTAGCTCTATGGATCTAAATAAAACTTAATCCTTGTTCTCAAGAAAGTGAAGATAGAATAAGTATGGGCCATATGTAGATGGCATAATAACATAGTAAGGTTGTTTTTGGACTTATTTGATAATAGTTGACACACTAACAAGGTATTAAGATGTTTGTTCTTGTTCTTAACCTAGTAAGAAGGTGTATTAACTAGGTAATGTGATTACAAATCTTGGCTTTGTTCCATTTATTGAGCATTGTAAGGAAGATAGGGATCCATCTCACAAACTAAATCATTGTCATATGGGTCTTGAACAAAGGCATCATTCATGACTACATTTTTATAATCAAGATTATACATGGTTCCAATATGTATGTAGTGATTCATATCCAAATATATAACTAAAATATCATGAAAAAAAGGTCTAGATTTCTCAAAACTCTTAAAACATGCTCTAAAAGAATAGGTTGATGTTTGATATGTCTAGAAACTTGGTCTAAATGGAAAACTCGGTCTTCTATTGTAAATGGTTTAAAATTATCCAAGGAATGGATATCTTCTCCAAAATCATTAATGATAAGATTGGTATAAAATGTCTCCAAGGTCTAATGTATAGCACACAAATGGTCAAATGAAAGGCAAAATTTTAAATCCCGGTTTAACAAAGTATTTCAAAAAATCTAGTCTAGGTATAAAATGGAAAAGGTTGTTATGTCTTTAAGAACAAGGCATAAATCTAGACTTAAAAATGTACTTGGTTTAAAAACTAAAAGGTTAATGCTAGGTCTTTGGAAACTAGGCACAAAACTAGACTTAAAACCAAACTAGGTTTAATAACTGAAAGGTAAATGCTAGGTCTTTAGAAACAAGGCACAAAACTAGAATTTAAAATGAAGTTTTTAGAGGTAAAAATTACAAGGAAATTAATATAACTCTAAAACAATAAAAAACTAGGACTCAAACTAGGCACATAGATTTAAACACAAACTTAACCTTGGCATAAGACACTCATTCTAGTCACACACCTAAAACTAATTGGGAAATTTAATCTCAAGTAATAAAAAATAATCATAATAAGTAAAACATTCAAGCCTATTTTATAATCAAGACTCAAATGTAAACTAATGACACTTAAGGTTGTACTTGAAAACAGAGTTTTGACCTTAGTTTAAGGTAACAAAATAAATGCAAGGCATACATAAAAGACCACTTCTTAGATATAAGAAAAGGGTCTTCAAAGAAATCAAGGAATTAGTCTAAGTTGCATAATTAAAAAGTAAGAGGAAAACACATAAGACAAAATTAAACAAGACATAGGTATAAACCACTCAATTTTTGAATCTAAATTTTAGAGGACAAATTTCAAACTTGGTTTAGAAGACTTGGTTTCTCAAATAGATAACATTATATACCCAAATGGATGGCATAATGACACCAATTATAGACCAAAGGAATACATGGTTTTGAACTTGGTTTCACACAAGGCAATTTTTTAAAACAATATGAGCAATGTAATGACATTATCTCTCTCAAAAATATAATAATGGTTTTTGTTTAAAAAATCCAAGACAAAAACTTGAGATGAATCAAGAAACATAATGATGCTCTATTTAATCAAGTGACACACAAATGTTTTGAAAATATCTAAGGAGAAGTGTGGTATCAAACAGATAGAATAACACCTCTTAGGCTAAAGGGGTGTAAGAACATGTGATTGCTTTATGACTCATTTTGGACTTGTGATAAATAAACAAATTTTAGTCTTTAAAATGCACATAGAAATTAAATAAAATATAAATAACATAAATGACTCATCATATTCTTATAACTGACACATGTATGTGTAGCTTCATCCAAAGTTTCCATCGATATACTAATGCTTATGAAGAACTAAGTGTTAATCCAAAAAATAAAGTACAGGTGTAGGTAGAGTTTTTACACCCCCTCTATCTCTCAAGCATTGAAATGTGGCAAACAATTAAATTAATGATAACTTATCATTTATAATTAAATTGAATGGAAAGTGGGTTTTTTTCTAAAATCTATAAGTTTTGCATGTTCTATATGGTCTTAAATGTGGCTAACACAAGCAACGAAATCATGTCAATTGGGTTCATACCAGATAACTTACTATGTAAGGGTATATTAATTTGAATAGTGAATCCATCCATGTAATTATTATTGGAGTTAAATATTTAGATAGACCTAACCTAGGTTTTTATTAGGATCAAAGAGGTTAACTACTCAGCCCCCTGGCAATCTAAGTATCATGTGCCCTAATTATATACCCCACCATAGAGTGGGGTTGAATAATGTTAGGAGATGAAATCCTAAGTCAAAAATTCACTAAATATATAATGGGGAGGTGATATAATCCCACCCATAATTTAAATTTAAATAAATAAATAAATTAAATTAGAAGGAATTTAAAGGTCATTTCTTGAATCCCAAGTTACTAGAACTTAGGGAGAGCATAAATGACATTCCTTCTAGGCTTGTAATAAGAAAAAAGGAAATGAAAAAGGTGATTTTGGTCACCCAAGTTTCTTAAATGGGATAGGGGAGAGAATAAATTCAAATTCCATTTTGAAAATAAAATATTAAACAAAAACAAATCTCTTAGGAGCACTTAGTTTAAGATTTTTGTTCTTTTTAAAAGTAATAAGTAAGATGTGATATGAAATTTTGGCCTTTATAAAAACTTAAAAGTTGTTTAAAAGGTTTTAAATCACTAAAATAAATGTGAAATTGGTTTATTAATACTTTAAAATCCTGAAAAAACTTGTTAGAAGTTTGAATTGCTCAAGAAAACAAAGGCAACCTATAAAATCAAAGTAAAAAACAAAACCGAACATAAAAAGGGTTAAAAACTAGGAGTCAATGTTTTGACCATAACTTATAAAATATTCATAATTTATTCATAAAATTTTTGGATGTGGTTCATAGGTAAAATTAATAACTCTCTAAAAAATTTAAGATTAAAATAGTGAATAAATTATTTTATCAGCTCTGTATCATCCATTTTTAGTAGAAAACCAAAAAACAAAAATGGCAGTCACTAATTTGATAATAAATACTAAAATATAGAGATATTTTGCTTGAAATTTTTGTAGGATTTTAATAATAAAAATAAAAAAATTATTACAAAAATTTAGATAACAAAATTAATCTATAAAAATTTATAATGACTTTATGGGACATTTTTTTTGCAAAAATCAGAATAAGAGATTGATAAGAAGATTTGTGGGGTATGTGCTCATGAAGAGTGTCCCATTGGGTGTGCCATTATGTAATAAATATGAATAAAATAAGGGAGATTATTATCATGTTATTATGATAAAAATGAATTAAAAACAAATTAATTAAACTTACACCTCTATCCTAGACACTCAAAGAGCAAGTGAACAATACAAGTAATCATCAAATAAAGACAAAACAAACAATAATACCTTCTTTGAAAGTGAGATTTGTATGTTTTTAATGAATTTATGTACTTGGTTGTGTGATAAATAATTATTTGTGAATAGATATTATTTCACCACCTCTCCTTGTCACCTTGGTAATGTTTAGCTTGGATTGACGTAACAATTTAGCATCAAAACATTACACAAAAGAAGTTTATATATAAATGGGCAAGGCCTTGTATTTAGAGCCTTAAAAAATAAATATAACCTAAGTTTATCTAGGTTATATTTAATTTTTTTGAGTTATAGCCAACCCTAGTCAAGTTAAGGAGGGGGACATGTAATTAATGTTTTGGATAGAGATCCCATTAATTAAGCATGGCTCTCCATTTCTAAATTTATGGATTTAGGGAAGATATTTTTAATTCATTAAATTTAAGGATGATGATATTATCATGACATAATTTTTATTTAAATTTATTTTCTACATAATTAATTTTTACTAATTACACATTAAAATTCCATGTAAGCATTTAATTTGATTTGCCTAGTTAATTCTAATTGCTTAGCATTTTAGCAGTTTAGGAATTGTTTAAGTGCCCCACTTAATGGATCCAAAGGCCAAATTATCAATTTTATAGGTCTCAATTTGAATATATATGAATCTATGAGAGGTTATTTTTGTGTAAAAGATAATATCCTAAATATGTATGCCTCAACATGATTTAGAGCACTAATGTTTGATGTGCAGACAAAATTAGGGCATTCAATGATTCCTAGGCTTAATTTACACTATATAGTAGAAATCAATCTGATGTCTAATTTGAAGTTAGTTGTGGCCAAAATGAGGTGTCCATAAATATATTTTTGGCCTCACATGTAATCCTATTAAACCCATATGCCTTCATGAAGATGGGTTGCCTAATATTTTTTGTGTACATTGACTGCCTTAACAAGAATATTTTATAATTCCTTATTTGTGATTGGCACTTGAACATTAGATTGAAGGTGGTAAAGAGTGGAATTGTTATCTCTGATTTCATACTCTTTGAATAAATCAGCTATGAGATATGATATAAACTATGGTCCTTGATTTGTGACAATTTCTCTTGGCACCCCATGACAAGTGAATATTTATTCATATAGAAATTCTAAGATGTTCTCATCTCTGGCATGGGTTAAGGCTTTCAACTCAACCCACTTAGTGAGATAATCAATACAGACTAATATATACTCTTTTATATTATATTTAGGATCTATGGGGCCTAAAAAATCAAGTCCCCATTTATCAAAAGGCTCTATAACCAAATGAGGTTATAATGCCATCTTGTCTGAATGTGTGGGTTTCCCCATATGTTGTCATGGATCACACCTACAAGTATACATCATGGAATCCTTGTGTAGTGTAGGATAATAGTATCTAGTAGTGAGGATCTTGAAAAAATTTCATTTGATAGCAAAATGACCCCCATAGGGTTCATCATGACAAGCTTTGAGAATGTCAAAAACCTCATCCTCTCTGATGCATCTCCTCATAACTAATTTTTTTCTAGTAATAAAGAGATATCCTAAGATCCATGAGTAATATCTAATTTTTAGGATCAAGTTTCACCTTTACCTTGGTTAAAAATGGTGTGGAATAGATTCTAAAGATAATTAGTTAGAAATATCTACAAACCAAGGTGTTTTAGTGGTCATTACAAAAATATGTTTATATAAAAAAGAATCATCAACAATAAAACAATTATAACCAAGATATAAATTATAAAAATACATTGTATTTACCTATTATATCCATAATGGTGATATCAAATTCCTATATAAAAATCAACCATCTAATTATTCAGCTTGTTACTACAGGCTTGCTCATTAAATACCTGATTGTTATATGATCAGTGTGAATGAAGACTTGATATCTAGTAATGTATTGTCTAAATTTATTGATGGAATAAAAAATATAAATAAATTATTTATTATTTATTTTGTAGTTTATTTCATCCCCTTGGATATTATTATTGATGAATTAGATGGCATAACTTAGAGATTCCTCTTTCTATCCAAGGATAACTCCTAGTATAGTGTATAATGCATTTGTATGAAAGTCGAAAGGCTTTGTCCAATTAGGTATTTTGAGTATGGGATTTATTGTGAGTAAATATTTGAGTTACTAAAATTCTATTTTACACTCATTATTCCAAACAAAATCAACATCTTTAGAAAGCAAAATAAATAATGGTACTACCTTTTGGCTGAAATTCTTGATGAATCTTCTGTAATAGCCAGCATATCCTATAAAACTTGTGACATATATTGGATTATATGGTGTGTTTAGGTCATTTATTATGTTTATCTTATTATTTATAATTTTATCCCTTGAGGTGAAATGTGGTGTCTTAAAAAATTCCCTCAATCATTAGCATGTAGCATTTTTCATAGCTTAAGGATAGTTGGTGATTTTGGCATAGTTGAAATACTTTCTCAAGGATACTAAGATATTATTCATATGTATCAACATATACTATAAATTCATCCATATGTATTTCTACATAGTCATGAGAGGTTATAAAATATGCTTAGAATAGCCCTTTGAAAAGTTGTTAGATCATTGCATAGGTTAAATGGAAATATTGCATATGCATAAGTACCCTAGAGATAAGTGAAAGTAGTTTTATCTTGGTCCTTAGGGGATATATTTATCTAATTATATCCATTATAGCCATCAATAAATGAAAATTAATTCTTCCCTGCTAATGTATCTAGCACTTGATTAATGCTTGGAAGGAGAAAATGGTAATTCATTATAGCTGTGTTTAGTTCCCTATAATCTATGAAAATCCATCACTTTCCTCACTTATTTGGCACAATCACTAGGGGTGACACCCATTGACCATCAAATATGGGGTATATGAAGCTTGCATATAAAATATTTTACAATTTAGTTTTAACTATGTCTTTGACTTCAGGGTTCATTCAACATTAAGTTTGGTGAATGGGTTTACATTCTTCTTTGATATAGATGTGATGAGTGCATAATCCTAGAGGAATTCCTTTCATATCATGATAATCCTAAGAAAATTCTATTTTATCTTCCTAATCATTATAAGGAGATTTTTTTCCTATTGGAATATCAATTATTTATTGATATTGAGAGGTTTGTCTAGGAGAATTTCTAATTATTTGGATAAATCTATCATGGTCTCTATGTTTCTTATAAATGAATCATAGCTAAAATGATGAGGTAAGAGTTGATGGAATGTTATAATATCCTTTATGACATCATATGGTCTTGTTTTAGCAAATATATTTTTAAGAGGGTAGGGTTTTCATTCTAATGTATCATGTGCTACAGGGTCCTCTTGATAGGTTGTTTATATGATGTTGGTAAGAACAATGTCCTCTTATTGATTTATCAATGATATACCTAGGTCAGTTATGCATAATGTGTGTATATAGGTTATTCATTCATATATTTTTTCTACCCAAGGTGATTAATCATCCTTAGAAGATGGTTTGGCTAGTGGGTGTAATATTATTTTCTTTGTATCATTACTATTTGAGATTAGCATATTCCTAGACTTGTAGCCAGTGAATGCATCAACTTTGGCCAACCATGGTATTCATAATATAATAGGGTAACCTCCTAAGTTTTTATTAGGTTTTAAGATGATGAAATTAGATAGATATTAATATTAATGATGATGTCTTCCATGATCCCTTTTGTCTTAAAAATGGATTTTCTAGACATTTGCATGACAATAGGAGTTAGACATATGCATGTAAGTCCTAGTTTATGCATTATTTATATAGTCATATCATTAATGGTTGACCCCAAGTCTATATATATATATATATATATATATATATATATATATATATATATATATATATATATGGTTTTATATTGGATACTAACATTGACTACAGGAATTCATAGATCAACATATTTTGAGGGGACTATGTTACCCAACATAATGTCTACAAGTTGACCTAGGACTTGGAATATTTTTCGTTCATTTATTTTACTACCTAGTTTCTCTAAGCATATATCTCAAAAAACCTTAGTGTATATAGGCACATAATCAATATCTTGAAAGAGTGGAATAATTACATGAACATTTATCAATTGCCATAAAAAATCATATTCTAGTTTTGATTTAGGGCATAAAATGTTCAATCTATTAGGAAAATGAAGATGATCAAGTTATTTTTATTTTTATAATAGCACTGACTCAAGAGTGGTAGTGTTTTGAAATAGATGATTATTAATATGATCATACATGATTTATCCAACTTGTTTGGTGGTTTGTGTTAGCTAAACCAACTTATTGGTAAGGTTTGGTATAGGTTGGGCAGGTAATTGTGTTGGATTCGAAGATGTTTGAGTTTTTGGCATTAAAGCTTGTTAATTTTATTGTAGTTTTTGTTTTTTTAGGAATATAATATTATTATTAACTTAAGTTTGGTTATTTCTCCATGATTAATTTCATGGTTGTGAAGGATAATGCCATTATTTATTATAGGATGGCCAAGACTAGTTAGGAGATTATTGCCAAGTGTTTGTGTTTTAGGTGGGCTACCAATTGTATTTATTGTGACTAATTTTGGGTCTAGGGTTGTATATTATTCCAAGATCATGGTCCATAATTAGGAGTAGTTGAAAATTGATAATTTAAAAAATGCTATGTTTGGTGGTATACTTGTATTAATGACCTAGTTGGCCATTATCTCCTTTGAGCTACATATAATATATGGTATCCTTCTCCACCAATTGCATGTAATTCAACTATTTTGGGATCCTCCTTTATGATGATAGCTACCTTTACCTTGATATCATGACATTTATAATCCACTTTCTTTTTTTGATAGTCTAGACAATAAATCATCAAGGCTTATTTTATTTCTTATTACTTTTTCCTTGTATTTAATGTATCTAGTTGATTATCGATATGGTTAATGATGTCTTGCTTCATATCTTGCAAAAAATTACTTACCTCCATTTTTTAGAGTCCATTTTTAGTAGATGAAGGAAGTATCTTACTGCTATGGGTTTTATTCATGGATTATCTTGAGTAATTTCTACATAAAATTATCAAATCATCAAAGGATAATGTTGAAACATCACCCCCATTCATTAAGTCCAATGCTTCTAAATAATATTTTGTCACTCCTTTCAAGAATACCAATATGATGGATTCTTTATCCATTATAGTCTACTTAGATTTTTCTAGTCTACTTAGATTTTCATAGGATGAACATGAATCTTTTCATATAATATTTTAATTATTTATCTTCCTCCTATGTTAGCCTAAAGATGTCATCCCTTATATAATTTTTTCCTCAATAATAATCTTGATATTTGTATAGAAAATTCTCCTTCATTTCCTCCCAAGTAAAAACTGGATCTTTTCCTAGCCCCATGAACCATCTAAGAGCTACCCATTTAAGTGTTTCTAAAAAAATATTCATTTTATAATCATCCTGGTTATAGTCTTAGCTGAAAAATAAGATGTCAAACTTAAAAATGAATGTATCTGGGTCTTCACTTGTCTTTCCTCTAAAAATAAGGAGGAAAAAATGAGGGATATTCTTCATAGGTGCATTTTATCCAATGGTATGGATAGGGGATTCAAAATTTGTAGACTCATTGGAAATATTTTATTCTTTAAGCTCCCCCATGAATATACTTTTTATTCATAAGAGAGAAGATTTTGTCACCCAGTCTTCAAACTCTTATCAATTCATGTGGTCCCTAGGGTGTAATAAATGGAGATTTTGTATTATTATTGAGGGATGTAAGGTATTATATAAAATGTTGAAGGACTATAATATCTATAGGATTTATATTTGTTTTTATCAAAGAGCCTACTTATTCTAGTAGATCTTGTTGGCCTATTGTCTCTTCTAGGAGCTAGAAGAGCTCTAAATGCTTCATTGGCAAGGAATTTGGGTGAGGATGGAGGGAAGTGAATGCCACATTATTGAGTATGAGGTGATAGGGTGGGAATAATTAAATATGATATATAGGTATCCTTTTCATGGGTATGAATCTCTTATTATTCAAAATTTCCAACTTGTACTACCAATCTAGCCAAGAATTCCTCTTTTTCTAGTTCTTTTATCAACAATTGATCTTCAAAAATTTATTTATATTCCTTAGTTGTTCCAAATTGTATTTATAATCTTATATTAAGAGTTAATTTTTTAAGAAAGAATCTTCCTAGATGATCTTATTTTCTTTGCATGTAAATCAATCACCTTCTTTTTTTTTTAATTTTCTGCCCTGCCTACACAATGTTAGTATGGATTGTGTTGTTTTTTAATTTATCTACTCTAATATTTTTGAAAAAAATAAAATATTTACCTATAAATAAGGAATTTTTTAATATATAAATCAGTAATCTTATAATCTATGAATGAAATAAATATTTAATTTGTAATCTGAAATAGAAAATAGCAAAAGATAATTTCCAAGATTGAAGATTTGTAGTATTTTTACCTATCAATTCACTGATGTGAAGCATGCAACCCAATCTACATGGGTTGGGGAAGCTAATAGTAAAATAAATCAACTATCTCATTAATTATTAACCTAGGGGAATAAACTTGATATAATTAATTCATTGTATGTTCACATCAAATTTTCTAATTTGACTCTGCTCAGACTTATGTAAATGAATTGCATAAAACAAATATGTTTGTAAGAGATTCACAATTTTAAAAAATAAATTAATTGAATTGGAATCTTCCCTAAGAATATTTTGAATCACACAAATTAAATGTACTTATTCACACACACACACACATATAACATCTTAACACAAAATTAAATAAATAACTTTTTAAACTTAATTATACTAATGAGTTAGATTTCTATTACAAGTATTCCTAAGGGGGATCTCCACTCTAAAACTTGATATTTGACCTTCCTCTTAACATAAAACAAAATTAATTCAAAATGCTATCTTCATTAAATCATGTAGCAATTACATATTACTACAATAGATTATAATAAATCTTACTAGATTGTTTTGCTATGTTCTACACACTCTTAATATCAAAACAACTTTATATCTAGTTCTCACATCTCTACCATATTATATTTATACTATATATGGTGGTTTAAATTTATGGCCTGACTAGGAATACAAACAAAATATTGTTTCAAAGAAATCATCTGGATATAGGAACAAAAAGTTATTTCCAAAGGTTAAACTTTGCCCAATAGAAATCATCAAGTCTATTAAGTTATTTAAAACCAAAGTTGGTTAAATATACCTAAAAATAATCAATATTGGAGTGAAATATTGTGGTTACAACCTGTAAGAGTTGATAGGTAGTGGCAACCTAAGTGAGTTTTAATTTTATTCATATTTTAAGAACTGCAAGATTTTTTAGGTTGTGAATTTTTGTGGTAGATTAAACTAGAAATTATGATCTTCATATTGTTATTTTGTCTTCTCATTGGCTTTAGGATATTATAACATAGAATCCTTCAATTTCATGATGCATTTAAACATGATCCTTTATATATAAGATGTATTGACTCATGTTGTTACAAATAATATTCATATTTTGCGTTTGAACTTTCTTAAACAAATATTATAATAAATAATCATAAAAAAAGGTAATCATAATTAATTGAATCATAAAATATAATCTCATTACTCTATGAAATATAATAATATATGTCTATCATGTATTAGACTTTTTTGAGTATGAATATACACGGGATAATCTCAAAAATCACATATTAGGAAAGGTTATAGGTAAGCAATAGGTGTTCAAAATAATACATCTCTGGGGCTTATTAGTGATCCATATTTTTTGGTTCTTGTAGCCATAAGATATTACTAGCATCTATAGTTTTTATGAAAGTATAGGGAAGGCAAGAATATGGATGTTTTGGAGAGTTAGTTAAAGTCATCATATCACTGGTCAGTTTATACTTCACTTTCATCAAAAATTTACTTTATGATAACAAGTAGAAATTTGGAAACCTACTAATTCAATTTAATTGATTGATTTTAACAAGAATAGACAAAATTTGGATGGAGAACTAAGTCAAACTAGTCAACTTAGATATACAGGTGGAAAAATATGGAATTTTTTAAGAGCCTACTAAGTCAAGCTGGGAAATTTCATTTATCAAGTAGGAAAAATACATAATTTAATAAAAAACTACTAAGTTAAGGTGGTATAATTAGTTTTACATGCGATAAAATATATAGTTTTTTGGAAAACACACTAAGTCAAGTTGGTCGACTTAGTTTGACAAACAAGGAAAAAAGTTTGTTAGAAAACTACTAAGTTGTGTTGGTCAACTTAGTTTGACAGGCTAAAAAACATATAATTTTCTTAATACCTACTAAGTTAATTTGGTTGACTTAGTCCGATAGACAAGGAAAGACATAATTATACTAATTTGTGTTGGTTTATTTAGTTTATTCTAGAAAAAAATTAACAAATATTTGAACTATGTAATTTTTAAGGTAGAAATAAAGTATAGATAATATTAAACTATCTACCACATAACATAGAATTTTAGTAACATTAGTTAATACAATATGTAATACAATAGAGAATCACAAACAAATAGTAAGAATAAAATGTAATTCTATACCTATTGATGCTAACTAATTATCTAAAAATAAGGTCACAAAGCTGTACTAAAGGGTTTTCATTGATTTTTAGTCTTCTAAAGATACTTTCTTGTCTTTTAGATAGTGACATACCAATATTTCAAAGCACTAACTATAGAATAAGTTTAATTCCCATAGCCCATTAAACCTAGTTTCAAGGATAAGTTAGAAGTAACTTCTCAATGCTAACCACTAACTGATGCACCATATAATTAAATAGATGGTTGTATTCCTAAGATTGAATTCAAAGATAAATCTTAAGTGTTTTTGAAATACCATGAGGTACATGGAAAATAAAGACCATGTTTAACTTTGTATTATGCCTATGAGTATTGGGACAAGTCCCTCACACCATGATATTTTTAAATGATAGACAAGGACCTTAAATAGAGTATCATGTATACCTTTATGACAATAGCTAAGTATTTTTAAAACTACCAATACACAAATTTCTAGGGAAATTAAGACAGTGAAAATAAAGGTGAAAATCCATTATTAAAAACCAATTTGTCATTTTAGAAAATAAATAAATAGGTAACCAAATCTTTTAAAAGTAAATGTGAGATTAATTACTATGAAATGAAAGTGAATATCTTTACTTATGCTAAAAAACAAAGAATACAAAATAAAATCAGCTAAGCTAATTTAGTTTATAATTAGAATACAACTAATTTGGGCAAACTGATGTAGTCTACTATGAAAATGAATTGAAAACAAACAAGCTTAACTAGGTCAATCTAATTTATATATTAAATAAAATAGACATAGAACTAAGTTAACCAGATCAATTTAGTTAACTATGTGGTACAATTTGGCAAAACTAAAAGATGGTAAGGATAGACTAAAAATTGAAATATTGAATAATTTGAGTAAAATATAAAAATGATAAATTGGATTAGTTGACAAAAATTTGAAATAGGAAACTTATTTAGAGTGAACCTAGAATATATGACTAGATTGACTAGGTTGATTTCATTGGTTAACTTAAAATTTTTAAAGTTTGATTGCTAGTTGTTTTGTTCATACCTAATTGAGTTTTACATAGGGAAAAATATGAAAAACATAGGGATTAAATGAGATAAACTATGTATTTAGTCTATAGATAATTAAAAATTGAAAAAAATGAGATTAGATTGACCAACTCAATCTAGTTTGTTGAAAACTAAAAAATTAAAAAACTAATCTACCAACTCGATCTAGTTGATTGAAAGTGAAAATTCATAAAATAGTTAAAATAATTAAATCAACCAACTCAATTCAATTTATTGATATGAAACCCTATATGAAAAATAAAAAAAATAGATCGACCAAAGTGATATAGTTGAATATAAATCTTAGACCTGTAAATAGAGAAAAATAGTAGATCGACTGACCCCATCTATTTGAATATGAAGAGAAAACCTAAAAATAGAGGTTAAGACTAGATTGATTAGACTAATATAGTTTTAAAATGTAAAATTAAAAATTTAAGGGTTAGATTAACATGGGTTTGCCAAAATGTATGTAACAAAATAAGATAGATCTACAACTTATTTGACTTAGTAAAATCCATGATCAAATAAGGTAATTAACTAGCATCCATTTCAATACATGTTTATACTAGGAATATGATCCAATTAGATCCACTAAATCTAACCAAGGGATATCTTAATACAAAACACCAAAAGAGAGGGTTCTAAATACTCTAGGAAAATAACACTATGCGATAACCCTAGTTAGGTTTAAGTACATGGAATAAGACTAATCTAGTGCTTACCAAATCTTGTGGCACAAATGGGGATAGATAAATAGAAGAAAATAATCAAAGGATCATGGTAGGAAAATGGAGGCCTATATCACCCAAAATGGATTATGGAAAGCAAAGATAACCCTATATCAACACAAATTTAAAGCATAGAGGTAATCTAAGCTAGGAATTATACATTCAACACATATTACATATACAATATCTATCTATCAAATAAAATAACAAGGGCTAGGAATACTTACCTAAGGAAAACCTATCAAGTCTCAATCTCTCCATTGGCCAATGGTGTTTTGTAAGAGGTTATTATGGCTTGTAAGGATCACACTATATAAATTATCTCTAGGATAGACTACTCTTACTTTGTATCCAAGACTTATCATAAGACAAGTATTCTTTTATCTCAGACAAACTTTAAGTAATTGATCCTTCAAATGCATATTTACCAGAATTACAAAATGTAATGATTTAAAAAATGAATTTTCCTCTCTATTAGATTGAAATGAGCCTTGTATTTATAAAAAGTAATAAGCCTTAACCCTTCAGTAATTTTAGTCGACAAGATCATCCAATTCAATTATGTTAGTTGGAAAAAGTTATTGTTATGCATTGAACTAAGTTATCCATGACAACTTAGTTTTTTAATGTGTTTTTAATCCATTTTAATAGGATTATCCTAGTTGGCTTAGTATAAAAACTAGTTATTTTCATAGTTAGGGGATATTAAAAGGAGAAATGCTTAGGTAAATTATGGAAAGGTTTGCATTGCTTGGGGAGTTGGATAATCAGCATTTGTAATGGATCTAGATAATGATAGAGTTTACCAAAAATATTTTAAATCACCAATGGTCTACCCACCCATTTCCCTATGCACCCTTTAAGGTATACACTCAAAGGGATCAAAATTCAATAGGTTCTTGCAAGAGAGAAAGTGTCAGTAAATGATACATTTTAAAGATATTATGTATATATATCCCACTTAGTCTTATTAAATATAGTTATTAGTGATGCTTCTTAATGTGTGCTTAATTTATATATACATATATACATGACACGTATATTCCCTTGAATTAAATATGTTTCACATATGGTTTGATGAAATATTTAGTACAATAATGATATACTATCCACATGTTGACATGATTAGATATGATTACATATTTTTAAATAAAATGGTATAGATAACTCTTTATTTTGAGATAAGTGACTTGAAGGCTCCCTCCTTTACCTAAAAATGGAGAATAATCAATGGGATTTGTCATATATACTTAAGCCTCCATGAGCACATATTATAGAATTTGGCATAGTTTATACATATTACAAAGATTTTAGAATGGTTAAGATATCATATTGGTACAATTATATACAAGTTTTAGTTACACTTAGGGCATATACAAATATTATACAATGAATATATACTTATTTCATAATATATGAGTTAATTGTTTTTATATTTGTTTAGATATGAGATAAACATAGCATATGGATGCATAACATTCTATATACAAGTAGTACCCAACATTCCAAATCATGGGGCATGAAATTTTTTAAATGCATACACATTTTATATTTTATGAGTATTAAAACTAAGTATTTCATATTATAGGTCTTGAAATTTATTTCGCTCACTTTTAAATTATGTAAATTTATATCTTTCAAGTAAAAATTAAGTATTGAACAAATTTAAATCTATAAATCTATTTGCAATGGTTGATTCATGTTTAAATGAGTAATGCAATTGAGGTTTTGTGTCACTCAATGACCTAGAATTGCTCCAAAATCTAAATATGTGGCTCCCACCTTTCATATTAGACCTAAAATATTTGTGAATATTAACTACATGGGTTATTTTGGTTGAGATTTTTCATCGATAAATAGCCTATCATTATTCCCTTTGTTGTTCTTCAATGAGGATTGTGGGCATTTTCCTTTAGAGGATTGATCACCCCAATTATCTAAATATGTTAAAAAAGAGGAACCATTATAGAATTATTTAGTAATAAATCATAATATTAAAAAAGCTATAGGGAAATATGGTTCACCCATCCATGTGTAATCTTTCCTTATTCTTTAATTTGATTTCAATTTACACATTTTCAGATTTATTTTTATGGCCATTGACTACCATACTTTCAATGTGATGAAGGAGCATCCATGGTGGATTGTTTATCTTGAATTACCCAAAAATAAAATGTTTTATGTTTTCATTTGTTTTTTTGTCATTTATTCTAGTTTTTGTTGGAGCTTGTTCTTCTTTGTTTCTATTTTTTTCATTCTCTACACTGGTGGATTTTTAATATTGTTTCCATCAACCTTCACTTCTAACACTTAGACGTCAAAAAAAAAAGATGATTCAAAGATCAAGTAGATTAAAATATGATTTGGTTTAAGATTTTATAATTAGGTTCCTAAATTATAATTAGGTCTTTGTAGACTTGAGAAATTTTTGCAATGTGAATTAGGGTTTTAAACCTAGATTGGGTCTTGGTGAATCCAAACAATGCTTGGAAGTTGTAATTAGGATTTTAGACCCCAATTAGGTCAGTGGAAGACATGTTGTAAAAAAATAGTGTAAATTAGGTCACAAACTTTGACTAAGTCTATGGTGTGCTCAACAAAGTGTCTTAGTGCCAATGAGACCCAAACCTCCAATTAGGTCATATAAGAGTTAATGAGGAAATGAATCTATAAGTTAGGACCCATAAATTGACTAGATAAAGAGTATCAACATCTAATTTTTAATGTTAATAGATATAAAATCCCACTTATAATGATGTGAGGTATTTTTCATTATTAAAATGCTAATTAGCATTCAAAGCCTAATTAGATCAAGGAATGCCTTATTAAATGGTATCAACGCTAGTTGGAATTATAACCTCAACTATGTCTTGGATAGGGTTTAAATTTTACCATAATTCTAACTATATTTAGGATCCCAATTAGATTTATGATCTTTTTAAAACACTTAGACTACTTTAAATTCCCAATTAGGCCTCTTGTAGGCGAAAAGTTGCATTTTTTATATTTTTAGATTATTTTAAGATTTTGAAGGTTTGAGATGGAACTTGAAATTCCATGGGTCTTTTATGAATGTAAAGGTTCAAAACATTTCATATATATATGAAAAATGGTTCTTATTTTAGGGAATAGAGTTATTAATATTTTACTTATGGATTATGTTATTAAAAGCCTTTATCTAAAACATGTCATTATTAAACTATGTTTAATTTATTATTTTATTTCATGATGAATAAATAAAATGAGATAATATGTTGAATTATAAAAATGTGTTTCTAAATTTTTCCTTATGTGTGTGTGCCAAAGATAAGCATCACAAAATTAGTGGTTGTCATTAAGTGGATTACAGGTCTATGTGTGCACCATTTTGTATCAGAGAAAGGTTTTTATTTTTGAGAGTGTGATTAGAGAAGATTCTAGTTGAGTTATTGTAGATATGTGAAAGATAAGTTTGTATTGCTTAATAATGGAATACAAAGGTAACATTTTTAAGAGAGGGGCAAGACTGAGAGGAATATTGGCTCTTCTAGACACACATGGTCTTAGAACACTCTCTCACTTTGAAAGAGTAAAATTTTCCAAGATTAGTCTAATGATATCCATTATACAAACCTCATTAGGGATACACATGTTTAATACCAAGTATAAATGGGTTCTTGTACTTATAACTTCCTTGAAGGAGTTTTTAGTCTTTGTAATGAATCATGGTTGGTGTTAAGTCCCTAGGTGATTCCTCAATACATAGTTTGTGTCTTAAAGCCTTGTTTTATTCTTATTCAATATTGTTAGATTTCATTACATTCTTAGGGGCATTCAAACTGAGGCAATACATTCCTTGATCAAAAGTACAATTATGCCATTACATGAAAAATAACAAGGTTGTCTTAGGAGGTTTAGTTCATGAAGGAAAATGGTAGAGTCATGAGATGTCAATCACATCATGTGTAACACATTAAAAGTTTTACAGAAGATCCATGATCAAAATTAAATAAAAGGCTAAAATTGATCTAAGAGCTCTTTTACAGACCTAGCAAAATTATTTTATAATATGTGCCAAAAAAATGAGAAGATGCATGGGCCCATAAGACCATTTAAGAGGAATAAGGAGGTTATAAAGAGTGTATCTTTGGTGTCAAGAGAGAGAAACATCTAAGAAAGGCTATGAATAGTCACTAAGAAGCAGAAATAGCCTTCAAAGGTCATCGATTGGGGCATAATTTTGATGGAGATATACTTTCTATTGTTACATGGTGAAGAATAGTTCTTTAGGTATGTGAGGGGGTATATTGAGCATCATTTATATGCATAAAGTTTGATTAATAAGTCTCAAAACATGTATATTTAGCCAAAACTCCATCAATAGCTTTAAAACCCTATGAGCCTATGAAGTTGCATTCTATCATTTTGATGCTTGATTGAGTGAAATAGGTGATATAATAGAGTCCTAACATGATTAATATAACACCAAGGAGTGTTCATGTCAATCTCAAGTCAATTCCATATGAGATCATAATTTGTAGGGTTTTAGGAAGGTTTTCACTCTTAAATACCTTTAAATAGGTCTACAAGTTTAAGATGGAGGTTTGTGGTTGGTTGTCTATAATATCATTATTGTGAAAACCATAAATAAATCCAAATGACCCCCATATACCTTTCAAATACCCTTCATTCATGTTTGCATGTCCCTTAGATCTCAATGCTACATGGTTTCAGTGAGTTACAGTCTTGAATACTAACACATAGGTCTAGAAGATAGTGATGATAATTTGAAATGATATGGAAGTGTTTCTTTGAGGTTATATCCTCAAACCAAGCCTAATCCTATCCTTTATTTCTCTCCCATTCACTTGAATAAGTAAGGATACTCATGAAGGTTATTTCAAACATACAATGGTGGTGTTTTAGTCAAGAGGAGGATCTACAGGCCTAAAAGGCAACATTGATGATTTGTAATGATGTCAAGGAGTTTCCTTGAAGATGAGACATCAAACTAAGTTTAAGAACCTTATTTATTACTTTTAATGTGATCTAGTAGGGTATTTCCCTCAAAATAGGTCATATTAATTATAGGATAGAGGAGATTCCAAGCTTGGAATTACCAAGTTGTAAGTAAGAATCAATTCTTAAAAGTTTCTCAAGGTGGTCATCCCTCTCTCCAAGTAGTATCCCAAATAATGCATGATCTTAAGATCATTAATATAGGGTGTTTGAATCTTAAGATGCAAATGGATACTATACTAAAGAGGAGTTTAATACTAAAAAAATTTATACACCTACATATTCAAAAAATGAGATTCAAGCATGTTTGATCTGATCTACCAATAAAATTGAATGTCTTCATGTAGTTTAATGGAGTTTACCTACATCCAAGATCAATAAATATCAAGTGTAGGTTATTATGAGAAATAATTGTAACATTTTGAGAAGAGTTTAATAAGTTTCAATCTTGACTAGAGAGCCTTTTGGAGTGTATACAAGAATGAGTCTTCACATCTAGGAATTATTGTGTCATTTTCCAACTTTAGCATCATTTTAAGGTTATTTTGTAGAGATTAAGATTATTTGTGAAGTTTAAAATTTCTTTTACAGAGTCCATAAGAGCCTCCAATAATGTTGTATCATAGTTATGTCATGTGATGGCCTACACAAAAGGTTATAAGAGTGCCTCATACGAGTGTTTCATCATGTACACTATACTCAACATTGATTACTGTAACCTAACATTGTTTAAGTTATTCTAAACAAGACTAAGGTTTAGTGTTTATCTTGTATCATATTTTCCATAATTATTCATTATGTAAATGCCATATTGACAACATTTAAAGGTGTTAGGTTAGTCAACCAATAGTTTTTGGGAGAGATCATAAAGAGTAATCAAATTCATGAATATTTAATATAAAGAAAAGCCATTCAACCAATAGGTTACAAGTTCATGAAGGTTCATATGCAGGTTTCTCAACTTAGAGTTTGACCTTGAAAGGTTCTAACAAGATTATGGGAAGGTGTGGGGATTATCTATAGGTGTTTTTAACTGTAAGTAATGACTAAACCAATCAATATATCATCCATACATCTAAATACTTATCAAGACAGATTTCAAGTCAAAAAGATAATAATGAGGTCATTCGTAGTCCTGTAGAGAAGGGGTAGGGCTCAAAGAGTTACCTTGTCTCTCAATATCTCTATAACATCTTTTATCTTATAGTATGGTTTAGGAGAATATGAAATAGTTTTTTAATAAGGTTTCATCTAAGACTCAATTCACATTCAATGTTATTGTAGGTCTATAATGACTTCCAAGTCTAAAATCATTTTCCCAACCTTCTTAAGAAGCATGCCTAGTTCTGAGTGATGATGGAGGAATTATCAAAGCTTTTCTATTTGAGGTTTTCAATACCTAAGATAAAGATGAAATAAAGTTAATATGTTTAATTTAGAGTGCTAATCATGGTTTTAAACAAGATATAAATATAATTGATAATAACTTTTCAAGTTATAAGTTTGTGATGAGACCATAAAATGGCTCATTATATCCATGAAATAACATCTTTTTTCCTTACATAAGATGTGGATCTAAGTGTAGTTTCTAAACTTATGATTTATTTAGAATTAAATATAGAACTATATCTTGGTTATTTATTTATAAATTATTGTCTTCTTGTTTGTTGATTCTTGTTATTAAATCTATGGAAAAAGTTGTTAATGTGTATATATGAAACCCATAATAAGCTATATTAGATATGAGCATGAGGTAACAACAAAATATCAATTTTGAGCCAATATATCTACATTTTTTTTAATTCATTTATTGAAGACTAGTTCCAAGCATCAAACATCAAGGGAGATATCATAGTCATCAACAGTTTAAAGAATGCAACTTGAAGAAAATATATGGACTCTATAGGTTTTGAAATATATGAACTCTATAGGTCTAAAATATATGAACTCATAGGTCTAAAATCTATAGAATCTACAAGTTCTAAAATCTATGAATTCTATAGGTTTTAAATCTATGGACTATGTAGGTATACCTATGAATTATGTAGGCATATCTATAGATTGTGTAGGTCTATCTATGGACTAGTTTAGGATTGTATCTAAATTTGATTTGTATAATTTTAATCCATAAATAATTTTATTCATATTTTGTGAAGATTGAGCTTATGTTGTAAATAGATAATAACATCTCTCTCTATATTTTATGGAAGATCGAAATAAGATAGAATATCTAAATTGTTATGTTGTTCTCCATATTAGGTGGAGAGCATCTAAGATTTTTATTACTAAATAAAGAGTTGGTTGGAAGTATGAGATTATAAATACAACATTCCACACCATTGTAATCAATATTTATCAATAATATATTCTAAAGCTTTGTGACATAAATCTAGTATTCTGATTAAAATCCTCTTCTGAGGAATGAGCTAGTCACTTATTCCAAGGAAGATGGATAAATGTATTTTTATTTATTTATATATTATGTAATTATGATTTTTGAATTTTTATAATTTATTTTTTATGTAAACATTTATTTTTTGTAAACATTATTGTAAACCTACAAGTGTTTTATGTGTTTATCATTTATTTTCAATTTAGTAATTTACTTTTCTTTATTTTCAATTCAACAATTTACTTTCCTGCAAGTGTGGTTTAATTTCTGTAAGTGTGATTTACTTTTATATAAAGTGTGATGTGATTTACTTTATTACAAGTGTGATTTAATTTCTGCAAGTGTGCTTTTCAATTCCTACAAGTGTGGAGTGTGGTAGAAGAAACTAGTTGCTGGAGATTTGTTTTCCTATTGCATATAACCTTAGACACCAGCCTTGTATTAACATTATTAAATGATGAATTGATGAATCGTAATTTTTAGCACCATTTTTGGGGACATGGTGTTATTAGGACATTTAAAATTTGTTAAGAGAAGTGTCTTGTGGTAGTAGATAAACAAATTCCTAGTGAGAGAGAATGTCTCTTTACAAATTTTGTGATAGGAGATACTTAGTTAATAGTTTCTTTAGAATGTATTTTCATGCAAAATGGATTAGAATTTATTTTATTGCAACATATATTAGAGTTTATTTTTCTAAAAATAGATGTAGAATTTTAATTTCTATAATTTAGATTTAGAAATTTTATTTTCATGAAAAAACCCCCCATGCCATACTAATGCTAATGTGTAGAAAATAACAAATGATAACACCATATGAAGGGTTTTAAATGTTGATGTAGGATGGAGGAATAAAATTATAATCTGAAATAACATAAAAGAGGGAGAAAATGGGTTAAATTTTTATAGTTGTTCACAAAGAGAAATCTGGAATTTATGCCTCTGTGCCTAACATGCCTATTGAAAAATTAATTTGCCTAATTGAGGATTGATATAAATTATAAAATAATTGAGATAAACTATATGGAGGATGAAACACAATCATAATTTTTCTAAAACTGAGGATCATGCAATTTTTGACTTATGCAAATATGGGAGAAATGCACAAATCAAGCATTGCATGAAAATAAATCACCATGCATGGAGTTAGAGCAGATTCCATGTGAGTCAACAGATTTGAAAAGTCAAAAATAATAAAATTTTCATGCAAATTAGATCACACTCAAAGTAAATTCAAGTTTTGATGGAAGAAAAATGACATTGATTTGCATAATTATTGGAATGGATCATGTAATAAATTTGGTATCCAAATTTTGCATGGAAAAATAAATGCATTTCAATATTCAAGGTAATCACTAATTTTTTTGAATAAATCACTACCTTTTACCATGAATGGTTTTTTCTCATATATTATAAAAATTACAATTTCCATTTTCTCTTTGATTTATTACTACGTCGATGCAGAATTTTTCAAAATTCTTTTCAAAATATAATAATGACATCTTATAGGTATTAGAAATAGATTTGACTTGAATGCAAAGTGGTAGTGTTTTCTAAGAATATCTAAAACCTCAAACACTTAAAAAAATTATTTAATTTGGTCTCCGTATTGGTTTTTTATTTTATTAGAATAGAGAAGTTTAGATCATTATAAAAAAATATATTAGTTTGCATGGATAGAGAAATTTTATATCATTAAATTAAAATATTAAAAAAAAAATTAGTTTACATGGATAGAGAATTTTAAATCACTAAATAAATAAAAAAATAAAAAAGTTAAAAATAAAAAATTCTAGCAAAGCCCATATTATATAAGACATTTTTTTGATAAGGGTGTGAAATGTTAAATTATGTAAACCATGCAATTGATTAAAGTATGAAATCATGAAATTAATCATTTTATTTTGAGTTTGTTAAATAGGTAGTATTAAGAATTTATAGGAAGTTATAACACAACAAAAATATTTCATTTTTTTCTTCAATGATAAGGGATTTTATGAGCAAAAAAAAGGTAAACTGGTCCTAGCTTCGAAGGGCTCTACAAAATATTATGGTATGTTTTCATGTACTCTATTTTATTTTCAATTTTTTATTTTCATATCATTTCTATATCAACTACCATGCATATAAATTATAGGTAATTGCATATTCCTTCCATCCATGCATTATCATTTATGTTATATTAGATTTTTATAAAATTAATAGCTAGTTTTAGCTAAAGATTTTTAAAGATCTACCATTATCCCTATGCATATCATAGTTAAAATTTATTACTTAGCCTGTAAATAAAAATATTTGATGGCATTCATCTTCATTCCATCCTTTAGTCAAACCCTTCATCTTCATTCCATCCTTTAGTCAAACCCATATCCACCAATCATAATAATATAACTTATCTGAAGGAGTTCTTGTTTACATAATAAAAATCTATTAGAATTTTTGAACCACCAATCATTCCTAAATAGACTGAAATACATTTATTCATGTGTTTTTAAATGTTCCTTCTAATCTTCATGTTATTGACATTTATAATTATTTGATGTCACTGATACTATGTTGGTCTAGAAAGTTTTTGTAGTTTTGAGTTCTTGTAGGATAATTTCATGAAGATAGATCAACAAGAAGCTTTCAAGGTAGAATAGAGGAGCACAAATTTGCTTCATAACAAGTGTGAATTCTCTCACAAGGTTTCTCCTCAATAAAAGAGATTAGAGGAGATAAATCAATAGGTAAGAGTTTAAATGGAAAAGAATCACCTAAATGCCTACACCTTTATGTAAATGGACTCAAAGTTTGAAGATTATGGAGTCATTTGAGAAGATCAAAATAGCTCAATTTATGTCCATAACTTCATCAAGTACCTAACACTTTATCCTAAGAATAATAGTATAATAAAAAAGAATCTTCCACCAATGATTGGTCATCACTACATAGACCATGATGAAGAATGTCAAACATGCAAAAAATTTACTGATACATTTGAAAATAGTATGAGGATATATACAATCTATTGCTAACATTTTATCTATCATCATTTATGCATATACATTAAAAAAAACCTATAATGAAAACCCTCAGGCATTATTGGTAGTCTTGGTTTTAAAACCAACTTTCTAATGGACCAAGTACTAGAAAAATGAGCCTTGATTAGAAAACCAATTTTACTAGCTAGTCAAGAGCAAAAAAAAAGGGAAAAGTTAAAAATCAGCAATGGTTGCTTTTCCCACTTGTAATAAATACTTGGTTGTTGACTTTTTATGCTCTCATTTTTAGCATTGCTTGGGCATCTATTATTCAAACATATTTTCTAATATGCTCCATGGGGTTGACATTAAGAAAGACAAAGGTGAACTGATGTTGTGTCAAGGTATCTAGTTTATTTTATTTCACTTTTAAATTTATTTGTAAGTTTTGTTATTACATAAATATCCATTTTTTTTAAGGAAGAAGGAAAAAGAATCAAATATCCCCACACTTTATACATATTTAAATTGGCATGCATGAGGACATGCATGGGATTATATGTGGGGGAGAAGGAGAAATAAAATAGTCTCAACAATAAATAAAGAATAAGGCTTAATAAAATCAAGTTAATGATTTTTATAATGGTATATAGTTTTAAAAATTCTCTAAAGATTTCAAACATAAAAATTTATTTTATGTCAAGAATTATTTTGTGATCAAACTAGAGTTATGTAGGCACAATAGGAAATTCTCAACATAAGAACTTGCTCTCACCTCTTTAAAAAAGAATAAGAAGAGGACAGAGTGAGAATTCCACACAAAAACCTATGCCAAGGAGAAATCAATGATAAAAGAAAAATTTCCATACAAGAACCTATCCTTGACGAATGTATTTTATTAACCACTTTCATTGGAAACTTTTGCCTATGAAATTTTTTACTTATGTAAGATCAAATTTGGAAAGACTATTTGAAAGTGAGAACATCTAACTCATGCATTTGTATCTCAAATAATTTTTAGATAAGGGAATAACATGCATGAGGTTAGGTGTGGGAGAGATAATGAGACCATAAAATAGCTCATTATATCCATGAAATAACATCCTTTTTCCTTACATAACAAGTGAATCTAAGTGTAGTTTTTGAACTTATGATTTATTCAAAATGAAATAAAGAAATATATCTTGGTTATTTATTTATTTATAAATCATTGTCTTGTCATTTTTTGATTCTTGTTACTAAATTTATAGAAAAAGTTGTTAATGTGTATATATGCAGCCCATACTAAGCTATATTAGATATGAGCATGAGGTACTAACCAAATATCAGTTTTGAGCTAATAACTCTACATCCATGTAGTTCATTTATTGAAGATCAGTTCAAAGCGTCAAACATCAAGGGAGCCATCATAGTCATCAATAGGTCAAAAAATGTTGCTTAAAGAAAATATATAAACTCTACAAGTTCTAAAATCTATGGACTCTATAGGTATAAAATCCATATATTCTATAGGTCTAAAATCTATGGACTCTATAGGTTCTAAAATCTATGGACTCTATAGGTTTTAAAATCTATAGTTTCTGTAGGTATATCTATGGACTGTGCATACATATCTACATATTGTGTAGGTCTATCTTCAGACTAGTTTAGGATTATATCAAAATTTAGATTTGTATAATTTTAATACATAAATAATTCTCTTCATATTTCATGAAGATTGAGTTTATATTGTAAATAGATAATAATGTCTCCTCCATATTTTGTGGAAGATTGAGATAAGATAGAATATCTAAGTTGTTATGTTGTTCTCCATATTAGGTAGAGAGCATCTAGGATTGTCCTAACTAAGGAGTTGATAAGAAGCATGAGATTATAAATGCAACCTCCCACATCATTGTAATCAACCTTTATCAACAATATATTATGAAAATTTGTGACATAAATCTAGTGCTCTGATTAAAATCCTATTTCGAGGAATGAGCTGGTTACTCATTCCAAGGAAATGGATAAATGTATTTTTATTTATTTCTTTATTATGTAATTATGCTTTTGAATTGTTATTATTTATTTTTCATGTAAACATTTATTTTATATAAGGTTTTTTGTGAAACTATAGGTGTTTTATGTGTTTATCATTTATTTTCAATTTAACAATTTACTTTCTTGTAAGTGTGATTTACTTTCTGCAAGTGTGATTTACATTTTTTGTAAAGTGTGATGTGATTTACATTCCTGAAAGTGTGA
Source organism: Torreya grandis (assembly GCA_037957365.1). NCBI lineage: Eukaryota > Viridiplantae > Streptophyta > Pinopsida > Cupressales > Taxaceae > Torreya > Torreya grandis. Next base: position 3,213,493 of record JARHVA010000782.1, on the reverse strand, counting down.
TTTAATTTTTGCAAGTGTGATTTTCAATTCTTGAAAGTGTGGAATGTGGTAGAAGAAATCGGTTTCTAGATATCTATTTCTCCTATTGCATACATCCTTAGACACCAGCCCTAGATTGACATTATTAAATGATGAATTGATGACTCATTAGTTTGGTCTTAAGCTAAACATGTTTAGACAATCAAGATGAGGATTTGACCCATCATTGGAGATTGTTACAATGATATGGGTAGTTGTATAAGGAATCTAACCATATATAAAACCATGATTCATCCTCAAGGACCTCACAAAAATGAACCAAGTTTAATTCATTCAAAATGCATCTGTTTTGGCATGTGTCCAACTATGTCCTTATCTAAGGCTTTTATAGGTAAAAAATCCTTGTGAATTTTGTTCTACCCAACTAAAATTATTAAAGTTATAAAGGGAGATAGTGGGTGATATTTTACAAGTGTATGAAATGGTTTCATGTGTTAAGATAAATTCAAAATATAATTAGGTGAGTTTTCATACCTATAGATCAAGGAAACATAGTTCAAACCTATCAAGTCTAAGTTTTGACTCAATTAAGGGTTAAAATATGGGTAAAGAGATAATTCAAATAATAATGACATCAAAATGATATCAAGATGGATTATAAGGCATGTATACTATCATGATGGCCAAGGATAAAGAACTATGTAGAGCATCATGTTACTAGTCAAAAGGTAAGAGGTAGAGGTAGATTTTCAAAGCCATCTCAGTTAAAAGAATAAGAGACAAGTTTATATGAAAAATTATAATTTTGAGGACATTTTAGATCATTATCACTAAGTTTCAATCCATATTAGTCATTTTAAAAGTCTCCATGGACTAATAATGTGGTAGTAAACAAGTGTAAATGGATTGCAGTCAAGTCCTTCAAGGCTTTTACAAATAGATCAATGGATGAATAAGGAAAGTTTCAACATTATTTTATAGGATTTAAAAATTAAGTAAGATTGCACATCCTCTTACAATTCTACTCTCATAAGATTCTCTTGATGATCCACTAGAGGCAAGACCTTCTTCATATATTATAAGTTGCAGACACTCCCAATAACTCTATGTAAGAGAGATAGATCTCTTCAAGCCTAAATAGTAAGGGTGTTCTAATTTTTAAAATATGACTATAATTCTCATGACCCTATATTTGAGTTTTGAGATGTGGGCAAGTCACAAGGGCTGAAGGATAGATGTCAAAAAACTAGAGACCTTCTAATAGGTCTATGAGAAAATTATAAATTCTTACATTATGGGGGTTGTTTGAGCCAATTATGGTCATCAACATGAGATGCCATTTATATGAAAGTTACAAATAGGCTTGAGTTAAAATACTAGAACTATAAACATATAAGGTTTAAAGTTGATAATGCATAATAAACAAAAATGTAGGCTTGAGGAATAAATTAAGAGGTATTTTAATTTAAAGAAGACTAAGAAGTAAAGTTACATGGTTATGCATTAAAAATGAGATGTTACTTCTAGTTTGATCTTCAATAGCCCCTCTAACCTATCTCACCTTGTAACAATGATGAATTTTGTGATCTCAAGTTTATGATCAAATTATAGGCACTTGTAACATGATGAGCCTCTTCATAGAAAAATAATAGCATAATGGTTACAACAAGGGAGTCCTCATATCCATTAGTGATGTATTGGATAACACTGACTGTTCTAAAAGTAAGATTAAGAATGTAGTTTTAGGTTAGTGTGTGTTCTAAAAAAATCATGAGATATGAAGAATGATTATTAGAAGAGGGAAAAATTTATACCTATAAATAAAAGATAAAATCAACTTTAAAGATCAAGCATGGTCTTATGAAGAAGCATAGATAGATTTGGTGAAGGAGACACTAGGAATTGGGAAGCATGAATAGTCAGAAGTCTAATGAGTTATTGCAAGTTTTTTAATAAGATGAGAATGAAAGATGAAAATTATCAACCTTGGAATTGTAATACCAAAAATACCAATGAGCATCATCCCTTCTATCCCTATTTAAGTCCATTAAGAGAGATGTAAAGTGACTTTCAGCTTGAGTATGGTCAAGCATGACCATGATGCAGGTTTAAGTTCATTTAAGACCATAAAAAAAATCCAAGGCATTGGGAAGGTTATATTATTATCATGAGACTTCCTATTAGATGATCCTTCATCAACCATGATTAAGACCCAAATATGGCATTAAAAACTTTCCCAGAAGAGGTAACTCCTTTAAAGTCAAGTAGTGGTCAGCTTAAGTCAACCATGCAATAGATCTCTAACATGCATAAAGAGGTGGAAATGAAGTGAGTTAAAGATGGAGGCAAGAGTTTCAAGAGTTAAATAACACCTATCCTCCATCAAGCCACCAAGAAGAGACAAATTTAGCAAAGACAACACCCTCTCCTCCACTCTTATGCCACTCTCTTCAAGGGATTATCATTATGGTAGGTATGAAGGCATTTGAAAAGGCATAATAGATTGATTATTTAGTTATTTTTCTCTTAAATAGGATAATTCACATTGTAATAGTTGCATTTATATAGCCTTGGTAGTGTTTTTATTCCAATTTTCTTATAAAATGGGCTAAGAATGCCTCTCTATATATCCCTCTATTGGGTATGAAAAAACACTACACATTTAAATACTTATAAAATTGCATTTAGAGCAATAAAAATAGACTAATTTACCTTATTATATATATTTTTTACTATGTGAACCTATGGAGTTGTTGACATAATCTTCTGATTGAAATCTATTCTTCCTTAGTTACTATCAAACTTTCTCATCTCTATGTAAGGTAGGCTTTATTTTACAGGTCATGGGTTGTGGGAAATTATCATTTTGAAAACAATAAGTTGTGAATAGGTGTCATTCCTCCTAGTTTATCATTTAGCCCTTGACCTTCCTATGAAATACTTATGCAAGAGTGCTCAATTTTGGAGTTGTGTAAGCATATCAGTTCTTTTGAAGTGTCATTGTGCAAATTTCAAGATAGTGAGGGAGAATTATATTATGGTGCATCACCTCCTTTTATGTTTATTTTTTAGATTATGTTTCTCTCTCTCCATTTTAACCATTATAATAATAGAGTAGTTTATCTTAAATGATTCAATAAGGGAACCATCCCTCTCTAGAGACTCACACCTCATTCAAGGAAACCCATAGCCTAAGGGGTGTTTCCATTATATCAACTGAATGAATAAGCCTTAAAACCACTTATCCAAAGGGTGAAAATTTATATCGATAACAAGGAACTTGAGTTTTAGACTTGGTTGAAGTGATGAGAGGTATGCATGCAAGGTTGGATGTAATGGAAATAGATCAAATAAAATGAGCTCATAATGGAGACATGAATTAGGATGAATAATAAGGAGATCTAGAGCTTGGGATAGAGGACATTGAAAATGAGGTTGACATGAAATTTATCAATGTTGTGATGAGGCTTGGTAGTAAACCAAAGCTATATACACCCTGCTACAATGGGGATTTGAATCCCAAAGAACTTTTGGATTACATAGATAAGATGGAGAAATATTTTAACTATGTATCTATGGAGAAACACAAGAAGGTGAATTTCATGTTTTATAGTTTGAATATCCATGCCTATTTATGGTGAGATCATGTGTAGGCTAAGAGATAAAGAAAGAATGAGGATAAAATAAAATCATGGGATATAATGGTGGATAATTTGAAGGCCAAATTTTTTACCTTTAGATTATCAATTGGTTTGTTTTAAAAACTAAAAAAATTGAGACAAAAGGAGATGAATATCAAGGATTATACTGAGGAGTTTTATATATTCATAATAATATTTGGGCATGTTGAGGAGGATCCAGATAAAGATATAAAGTATGTGAATGGAATGTTTTTTCCATACATGATTAATCAATTTTTGGAACCTAATAATCATAGATGAAGTCTATCAAAGTGAATTGAAGGTAGAATATAAGTTGTTTGAAAAATAAAAATCAAACTCTATAGGTAGAGGAAGGTCTTCAAGAGGTCAGGACAAAACATTGAGTGAAGAGGACAAAAAAACCATGGTGGAGAGGAAATTAGTTTAAAAAATAAGAATTCAATTGCAAGAGGAGGTTAATTTACTATAGGAATTAGATTTTATGGGAGGTAGAGATAAAGTTTTTTGAGGTAAGTGTTATGAATGTAATAATTATATTGAACATAAATAACATGATTATCCAAAAAATACTTAGAATTATAATAAGAGAGTTGAATGGATAGGTCACATAGAATTTGGAGATGAGGAGAGTGTGGGGTCTCTAATACATATGGAATAAATAGAATAAGGATATGCTCAATTTATAAATAGAGAAATATTAAAAAAAACCAAGGATCTAAATGAACTAGCATAAAGAAAACAATTTTTTGAGATTATTTGTACATTTAGAGATAAGTGTTGCAGAGTTGTGATTTATAGTGATAACAAGAATAATTTGATTTTTCAAGAGATGGTAGAAAAACTTGGGCTGGAATGGTTGGTACATCCTACACCATACAAGGTTTTTTGGTTACTTAAAGGGTATCAAGTGCAGGTGGATGAGTAATGTCTAGTGAATTTTTAGATTTGTTCATATGAGGATGAATTTATGTGTGATATTATACCCATGGACATGTGTCATGTTTTTGGGAAGGCCATGTTAGTTTGATATGAGAGTTGTGCATTATGGAAGAGAAAACATCTACACCATAAAATGGATGGCAAGATATTCACATTGATCTCACTGAAAGATAAAAGAGATGAGGTGGAAAATAGTTCCAAAGTGATGTTAGTATATGGTAAAGAGTTTTTAAATCTATCCAAGGAGGAAGAGACATGATTTTATCTAGTTTAAAATCTTATGAAAGTTTTGATAGCCACTACATTAAATGGTATTCCTATATAGATTTATAATATGTTGAAATGTTATGTTAATATTGTGATAGGTGAGTTATTAGAAGGAATACCACCGATGAGGAGCATTAGTCATAAAATAGATTTAGTATCAAGAGAAATATTATCTAATAAATCATCCTATAGTTTGACTCCAATTGAGAATGAAGAGATAAATAAATAGGTGCAATATCTTTTAAGAAGGGTTCAATCTAATATAGTTTGATCTAATGTGCAGTTCTAGCTATAGTATCACCTAAGAAAGATTGGTAATGGAGCATGTGTATGGATAAATGTTTAATAAACAATATAAATATTAATTACATGTTTCTATTTCCAATAGTAGATGACTTAATGGAATGTTTAATTAAAACTACATAATTAAGATAGTTTTGAAAAGTGAGTATCATCAAATATACATCAAATAAGGTGGTGAGTGGAAGACCACATTTAAGATGAATGACATGTTGTATGAGTGGTTGGTCATGACATTTGGTTTTTAAAATTACCCAAGTACATTTATGAGGCTCAGGAATGAAGTGGTAAGCCATTACATGGGCAAGTCTATAATAGAATTATTTAGATGACATTATAATTTTTAGTCATTCTAAACAAGAGCATTTGAAACATTTGAAGTTGGGTTTGGATAAGTTAAAAGAAGAATTTTTTTTAATGAAATTGAAAAAGTGCATCTTCATGCAAGAGGAGCCAATATATATAAGATATATATACTCAAAGGATGGGTTTAATATGGACCTCGAGAAGGTGAAGACAATTATGGATCAACCTCCACTAAAGAATATGATTGAAGTAATAAGTTTTCATGGATTGGAAATATTCTACAAAAAAATTATAAAAAATTTCATTAGTATATGTGCACCCATTAAGAAGACTTTAAAGATAAACAAAAGTAAATCTAAGTGGATGTTTTAGAAAAAAACATCTTTTTGATTTTGAAGAGAAAAATGATGAAACAACCAATGTTATCCTCATATTTTGGAAAAAAATATATGTTGATTATGATGTAAGAAGAACATCCATAGGCATGATGTTGAGTTATGAAGGTAAACCCATTGCCTATTTTAGTGATAATTTGAATGATTCCAAGAGGAAATATCTGGTCTATGACCAAGAATTCTATGCAATGGTACAATCTCACAATAAATGGTGACACTACTTATTACCAATTTTTTTTTATACATGGATAATTATGCATTAAAATTCATAAAAATCCAAGGTAATCTAGATCAAAGACATATGAAATGGGTAGAATTTATTTAGGGATATTCTTTTTTTTAAAGACATATAATTGGAATGTCCAAAAAAAAATGTAGATGCCTTGAGTAGGTGATTTATTATTTTGAATGAAATCATGGTAGAAGTTGTTGGGCTTGAATTAATGAAGGATATGTATGAGGAATACTTGGATTTATGAGATGCATGGACAATGTGAAGGAATCCAATAAAAAATACATAACTTTATGGTTGGAGTCCATGATACAAGATGGACTATTGTTTCAAGGAATTTGTGTATACCTAAAGGTTTATGAGAGAGAACATTTTGAAATAAAAACATAGCAAAGGTCTTGATGGTAATTTTGGATATGCTAAAAACTTATAAAAATTGAGTGATAAATAATATTAGCTACACATGGGTACTGATGTGCATAAGTTTGTGTAGAAGTGTAGAGTTTTCCAACATGCTAAATTCAAAAATTAGAATGTGGGTTTGTATCAGCCATTTCCCATTCTAGATAGATTATGGGATGCATTGAGCATGGATTTTGTTATTCGATTTTTTAAAATGTAATGAGGTATTGATTTCATATTTGTTGTTTTTGGTATATTTTTTTAGCATGGATTAATTTTTAGCATGTAATAATACTAGTTATATCACACATATTACAAATATGTTTTTCAAAAAAATATGAGATTGTATGATTTTTTGAGGAGTATTGTATCATATAGAGATACAAAGTTTTTTGGAAACTTTTGGAGGATGTTATGGAAGAATTTGGGCACTAGATTATACTCTAGTTCATCTTATAACCATTAAATGTATAGAAAAATAGGGGTTGTGAATAAAATCCTTAATAATTTCCTACAATGTTTGGTTGGTGACAATCCCAAATAGTGGTATTTAAGGTTGGCATAAGGTGAGTTTACATATAATTATTCAATCAACCAACATACATGTTTGAGTCCTATTCAAATAGTGTAAGAGATTATTCCTAGAGGCATATGAAAGTTGAGGAGTATAGTTTATATGAGTATAAAACTGTATAAGGTGAATATTATGCTAAAACTATGCTCGATGTGCATCAAGAATTCAAGAGAAGACTTGAAGAGAGTGATAGAAAATATAATAAACAGGTTGATATGTGAAGGAGATAACTGAATTTTAAATTTGAGCACTTGGTTTTAACACATGTGTGCAAGGAGAGGTTTTTGAAAAGTGATTAAATCAAACTTAAGTGGAATAATATTGGGCCTTATAGGATTTTAAGGAAGTTCTTAGCTAATGCTTATGATATTATGTTTTCATATAGAGTTAGGATTTTTCCTATCTTCAATGTGGTAGATTTGTACCCATAGTTGAGGGACATATAAGTGATAGAATGGATTTTTTATATTAGTATTGGAGAGAGTATTTTCCATGATAAAAAAGAGGATATTGAAACCATTCTATACATTAGATTTGGAAAGGTAACAAGTATTATGAGTACTTGGTCAAGTGGAAAGATAGTGTACCTGAAGATGCAACTTAGATGAATATGAGGTTGTAAAACATGGTAAAACTATAGAACATCTCATATAAATTTAATGAGTGGGATATTATGTTCCTTTTATTTACCATGGATGTCTAATGCAAGAGCATCCATGGTGGACAAGTCATCTTACATCACCCAAAACATAGTGTTATATATTTTCCTATATTTTTTTATATTTTTTTTCTCATGTGGTTGGTTGGAGCTTATTATTATTATTATTATTATTATTATTATTATTATTATTATTATTATTATTATTATTATTATTATTATTATTATTATTATTATTATTATTATTATTATTTATTTATTTATTGTTTTTCTTCCATTCTCTAAACTAGTGGATTGTTAATTATTTTTATATCAATGTTTTCTTCTAACACTTAGCTGTAAATGTTTTTTAGATGCTTTAAAGATCAAGTATACTAAACTCTGATTTGGTATAAGTTTACATGTAGTGTTATTTGGGTTCCTAAAATTTTACTAGTCATTCACAGATATAAGCAATTTTAACAATGTTAATTAGGGTTTTTAACTCTAATTAGGTCTTGGTGAATCCAACCAACACTTGGTAGCTATAATTAGGCTTTGAGACCCTGATTAGGTCTTTTGTAGGGCATGTTCTAAGAATTTGGTATAAATCAAGTCAAAAACCTTAATTAAGTCTATGGAGTGCTTGGTGAAGTGTATCAGTGCTAATTTAACCAAATCCTCCAATTAGGTCATGGAATATTTCATGTGGAGTTGAATTTAGAAGTTGAGACAAATTCCCAAGTAGCATAGGAACATTAGCTTTTGATTTTTCAAAGGTAATAAGATATCAAATCTTG